>NDXB01002321.1:218080-229379 GCA_002631895.1 Agapornis roseicollis | reverse complement strand
TTAATGGGTTGTTTTTTTTTTCCTTCTTTTTTTTTTTTTTTTTTTTTTTTTTTTTGTGGGGTTTTTTTCTTTTGTTTTGCTTTTGTTCAGACATCTAAAGTAGAAGAAAGCTATTGTCCGTTTTCTCTCCAGTGAAATTTACAACTCTTTCTTCAGTCCTGTCATGTTGATGCCTTATGCTTTCTCTCTGGGTAAAACGTCAACTGCTGTTAATTACTGTTACTGGGGAGCTGAGGCAAAACGGTATTCTGTCAGACAGATCATAATGGAATGTGCTTTCTGGGTTTGCTCTTTTCCTGTCTTTCATCCTTTGTGTATTAATAAAGATCCTCAATATCAGCTATTGATTTGTGCCTACTATACGTACTTAGTTGTATGCAGTAGGACTTAATGCCTCTCTTTTTTTTTTTTTAAGGTAGCAACATTTGAATTCACTAGATGTCCATAATGTTGGTATGCAGCATGGGAGTTGTAATTAAATTTCAGTGCTGGACATGCTGACTTTCACAACCAAGATATTGTAGAGGAAGGTTGCAGATACCTTTTCCAGTGGGAACTGAGCTAGCATTTTGGTGATGGCGATGGCCAGCTATGCAGCTTGGTTACTGACCATAACATTTTTGGCAGTGCTGTTTATTCCATTTATTTTAAAATTGAACTTTAACCTCAGGTGAAGTGAGGATGATAAATACTTGCTTCTGTCACAGATATGGGTGTTCTTGTCTACAAATTCTGAATTGGTGATTTTTTTAATAGCACAGTAGAAGTCTACTATGTATGGTTGGTTGGGTGGTCTAGGTTACTCTTGAGAGTAACTGTTGCTTTGAAATACTGCATAGAGGAGAATATTGAGGAAAGTCTTATTCAGTTTCAGAAACTGATTGCCTCCTGTAAGGGTGTACGTATGTGCTAGCCTGAAGATTGTTAAAATAGCTGGATCTTGGAAGTTTGGCCAGCATACAATGTGGAATATGTGGGTCTTGAAGTAAGCCTTCAGGTTTTAATAATGTATATGCATTTGTCTGCCATTGAGAGGGGGTGTTAAGTGTCCACTTTAGCATTAAAGAAAGAAGCTGCTGCTAGTTAAATAGATGATGGGTTTATGTGTCCATGTGGACATTGGACTTACGTATTAGTAATTTCAGAGTTATTTGTTTGCATCCTATGTGACTGACAGGGACTGGAATGGAGAATTATGCATTAATATGCTTTTAAATGTAGGCATGCAGTTGGAGATAAAAGGTTAGCATGTAGTGTACATGTTTCACCTTCAGTACTCTCATTTAGAGTTTACTGTAGTTCTGTAATCTTTACTGGTAAATAATGAAACTGCATAGTGCTTGGATAATGTTACAAATGTTATGCCTTGTTCATAAATCCCACTTTTTTCCAGTGGCTTAAAAGTCAGATAGTTTTAGTTATTGAAGTTTTTCTGTAACCAGTTTCAGTTGCTTTGAGATAGTATTCTGATTACTGTTTATTCACTTGCAGAGGGAGACTCTGATAACTACATTGCTTATTACAGAAGAGCCACAGTGTATTTAGCCATGGGCAAATCAAAAGCGGCGATTCGTGATTTAAGTAAAGTGGTTGAATTAAAGCAGGACTTCACATCAGTAAGTATTACTACAATTGAAAAGTATTCAAGCATAAAACTCCTCTGCTTCAAATTTGTTTTTTCAGGTTTTGCTCAACAGAAATAAATACATTATTACTTATAAGGCTTTAAACAGGATAAAACAATAGCAGTGGTGTATGTACTTTAATTTGTAGCTATGTTGAGTACAGTCTAGCCAATTATTCTAACAACTAATAGTAGTTTCATTAAGTTCATGTTCCTCATGGGTTTATGCTGATCATTTCTCTTCTCTTGCTTGTGGTTATTCTCCTCAGTCACCAGGGCTATGCCCTCTGAGAGAGAGGAGCTGGAAGAGAGCACACAGATGCCTCTTCTGACTTAAACAGCATTTGATGTGAATCATCTCTTCTCCATGGAAATTGTCCTAATCTCACTTGCTTCTGTTGGGATTGTTGCAAGTTCTGATTTACTTAAGCCTTTCTTGCTCCTGCATGCTGTGTGTGGAGACTGCCTCATAATTTGGAGACTGATGCCATAGTTACCGCCATCTAATTATTTTATCTCCCTTTTCTGTGGGCAGTGCCATGTCCTGTGCAGCTTACATCAAAGCAGCAAACGTTAAATTCGTTATTGTATGAAAATATTGTTAATTTTTCTAAGTCATTAACTTGCCTTTTCACATAGCTTCTATTATTCTGAAAGTTTTGTGGAAGAATTAAATGTGGGAATTATTTATTCCATATTATGCTAATTTCTTAAATCTGTAAGCAGTTATAATCAAGTAACTGGTGTAAGGTAAACATTTACTTTGTTTTGTGCAACTCTTCAGATGAATTCTTTACATGAGTTTCAGCTGCTCATAAAAACTGCGTCTACTTTTTCTCCCTAAGTTCTGGTGCAGTGATCCTTTACCATCAAAGAGGCCTCCTAAGAATGCCAAATCGAGAAGATGAGGAATGGGTGCTGTAATCTGTTTCAGCTTGTTAGCTGTAGTGAAATTCAGCATTCTTTTTCTTGATAAAGGAAGCTGAAGTTTATATTCATAATTTACTGAATTCCAATTTGTACATTAAAAGAAATTGTTTTATTTCAGGCAAGATTACAGAGAGGACACTTACTGCTCAAGCAAGGAAAATTTGATGAAGCAGAGGATGACTTTAAAAATGTGGTAAGTTGGAGGCCTAAGTTGAATTAAATCACTGCTTTCAAAGTTGGGTTCAGAGTCTGAGGAGTTTCCCATGCTTCAGGTGTGACATGACATTGACAATACTTTATCTCCATGATCAGAAAGTGCTCAGCGTTTCCATACAAACACAGTTGGATATTACCCACCTAAAGCTCACTTGGGTTGTTTTTTATGTTGTTGTTTTTTTTTTTTAAATGGGTGTTTTGTGCATTTCAGCCTTACATTACAAAAATGAACTCATCTAGAGCAAAATTCCTCAGAGAAAATGTGGAACTCTGTTCCCTCTTTGCACTAAATTTCTGTAAGCATGAGAATAAATAAGATTCATTCTTATTCTTACCCTTCAAGAGTTGCTAGTTTGAACAGCTTGCATATTCCTTATGCCAAAATAAATAGAATTTGCAAGTGTAATTGACTTTTGACTTTCTTTGAAGAGTGTGATAGAGAATGCAGATCTACATTGCAGATTACAGATGGTTGATGGAAATCTTACTAGTGAGTATGTATGACAAAACCAGAGCAGTTGAACTGTGTGCTTTACAGGGCAGTTGGGAGGAATGGCTCTTGCAGGTATAAATGTACCAGGCAGTCTTTGTGTTTGTGGCAAAGCTGTAGTAGCAATGGCTCCTCTAGCTGCTGCTGCTTCCTCATTATGTTTCTCAGGAGTGTGTGGTCTGCAGTTATGCATCTGATTGCAGCGTAGCCCTGCTCTTTCCAAATGCAGGAGAGTGTTGTTCAGCTCTGATTAACAGAGAACATTGTTGCTGCTGTAGCAGTTACATGACGTTGGTGTTAAATCTTACTGTGTATACATCTCTTTGCAGTTACTGTTTCTTGAAGTATTGCTTAATGCTATGCAATGGAAATGCTACAGTCAGTTGTCAAAGAACTTACCATTTTCCAAACCAACTGCAAAAAATTAAGATTGCTGCCTTTAGTCTTTGGTATTTTTTCTTGTAAATGAGAGGGCAGGAAAGAAGGAGGAAGTCCATTAGAGATTGAGTAGGTCTTTAAGTGATCTCAAGACTTTTACATTAGGACTCTATTTTTTGCTACCAAAAGTGTTAGGGGCAATACTAACCACTAAGAAGCTTTGGCTTATGTTGTAATTCAGTGTCAAGGTGCCAAAAAGAATAAGTTGTACCTTGAAAGTTCTTTCTACTACTATTGCAGATACAATGCAAAGAAATACCAGTGGGATCTCAAAAGCTTTTAGGCTAAAATTTAGTTGTGGACTTGGGTACCTTAAGTTGTGTTTTTACATGTGAACAGAGTATGTAATTTGATTATGCTCTTTAGCTGAGTAAATGTAGGTCAGGATCTGAAGAGCTCACTGGCCTCTCACTTTGTTGCCTGGGTATCACCTAACTGGAATGCTTTCATTTTGGCTAAGCATGTAACACATCAGCAGATTGTGTCCAGATCTGGAGCTAAATTGGAGAAAAACTTGGGCCATCCTGCATTAGTTGCATGCAGGCTCTAAATCTGCCGTTACTGTAAGTCAGGAGGCATGCAGTAGCCTGGTCATATGCTTGAGTCTGCAGAAGATGAGTATTGTGGAAAGACAGGGTGGAAATGCTGTATTTAAAAAAAAAAAAACAAAAAAACAAAAAACAAAAACGAACGAAAAAAAAAACAAAAAAAAAAAAACAAAAAAACAAAAAAAAAAAAACAAAAAAACAAAAAAAAAAAAACAAAAAAACAAAAAAAAAAAAACAAAAAAACAAAAAAAAAAAAACAAAAAAACAAAAAACAAAAACGAACGAACAAAACAACAAACAAACAAAAACAAACAACAAACAAACAACAAAACCCAGAACAAACTTTCACTCCATCCGTTCCTTCTTGCTGAATGGAAAGTCTTGCTTTGAAGAAAAATAATCCACTTTCTTTACTGTGCAAGGTTGCAGGATGTTACCGAGAGTAGGTGGTCCTTAGAATCATAGAATAGTTAGGGTTGGAAAGGACCTTAAGATCATCTAGTTCCAATCCCCTTGCCATGGGCAGGGACACCCCACACTAAACCATGTCACCCAAGGCTTTGTCCAACCTGGCCTTGTACACCACCAGGGGTGGAGCAACCTCCCTGGGCAACCCATTCCAGTGCCTCACCACCCTTACGGTAAAGAGTTTCTTCCTTACATCCAATCTGAACTTCCCCTGTTTAAGTTTGAACCCGTTACCCCTTGTCCTGTCACTACAGTCCCTAATGAAGAGTCCCTCCCCAGCATCCCTATAGGCCCCTTCAGATACTGGAAGGCTGCTATGAGGTCTCAATGCAGCCTTCTGTTCTCCAGGCTAGACAGCCCCAACTTTCCCAGCCTGTCTTCATACAGGAGGTGCTCCAGCCCCTGATCATCCTCGTGGCCCTCCTCTGGACTTATTCCAACAGTTCCATGTCCTTTTTATGTTGATGACACCAGAACTGCACACAATACTCCAGGTGAGGTCTGATGAGAGCAGAGTAGAGGGTCAGGATCACCTCCTTTGACCTGCTGGTCACGCTCCTTTTGATGCAGCCCAGGATACGATTGCTTTCTGGGCTGCAAGTGCACACTGAAGCTGGCTCATGTTCATTTTCTCATCCACCACCACCCCCAAGTCCTTCTCCGCAGGGCCACTCTGAATCTCCTCTCTGCCCAATCTGTAGCTGTGCTTAGGATTGCTCCGACCCAGGTGTAGGCCACATACAGAAATGAGTAGTAGGATGTAAAACTGTGGGAGTTTTTGCCTTCAGTGTTGTTTTATGTTTCCTGGGGAAAGAGTTGCACAGATGAGATGGACTTTCTTCTAGTAAAGCCTTCTTTGAAACAGATTATATGCCCTTGAATGATTGTAGATGTGTTCTCTCATGTGACTTCACATTAGAGACAGTTTGGGTCAGGTGTTTACTTCAAGGGAGCAGATCAGAATTTAAAGTATTTCCCACTTTTGGGTTGGAGAAATCAGGTCAGGGTATGGAAACTAGGGAGAGTAATTCTACTTGGGCTACCAAAGACAGACCTGTAGGAGTGAGGTGGTTTGTAATTCCCTGTGTGATGCTTGCGTTAAGAGTCAATGTCAGCAGTGTTCCTTTGTGTGCCTACCGGAATTGCAAGGTGACTGATGTAGTGACCTGTCTGTAAAATGATGGTTTCTCCAAGCATATTCCAAAGTCTGAATCCCATGGAGATTTTGAAAAGCATTACTTTTTCTTCCCGTCCGTCCTCTTGAAGTCATGTTCTTGAAAGGGATCTCAGTGTTTCAGGAGATGCAATAATTTCTGAGGCAGAGAAATAGAAAGAAAAAATCAGCCCATCTATATGGAGGAGGGAGGATGACAAGTAAACTTTCCCAACTTGCAACAGCAGTGGTTTCTGTAGTGCTTGAAAGAATCATTGGAACTATTCTTTACACATAGCAGTAACACTATCCTTTAATGTATAAACATGAAAGGGGAAAAAAATCATATCCTTAAATTCTATTTGTATGGTTTTATAGTACATGTGAAAAGTTTCATGAGCACCCTGAACGTCTTTGAAGTCACCCAATTGCTGAGCAGAACAGTTTCTTTCTTCGGGTGTTTCTGCCTCCTGTGGCATATTGGTACTGGCTGTCTTGTGAGGCAGTGCTGGTGTGAGAGCAGGCAGTGGGAATGCCTGACTGGAAAGGATGGGAGCACTCCTTTCAGGGGCAGAGATTCTTCAAGCCCCAGTCTTAATGCATTGTTTTGAGGTGCGTTAAATTTTTTTGTTTACTTTGTACTTCCCTGTTGGCTGAAATTAATCATGAGGTTTGGGTAGAAGGTGTGAGTCAGGCTTAGGCCTCAACATAAAATGATAGAATCACAGAATGGTTTGGGTTGGAAAGGACCTTAAAGGTCATTATTTTCAACCCCCCTGCCATGGGCAGGGACATCTTCCACTAGACCAGGTTGCTTAAACCCCCATCCAACTTGACCTTGAATGCTGCTGGGGATGTTAAGCACTACTACCTTTCTAGGAACCTCTCGTTTTAGTCAACAGATCCGTGAAGCTGATGAAATTCTGTACATGGACCGGGACTTCTTCTATCTAGTGATACAGAATTGCAATTTGGTAATCTTTAGAAGCTGTTTATCCTTTCCCTTTGCAACTCAGTTACCTGTTTTGAAGTCTAGGACCTAGAGAGTAACAAAGCTTGTAACAAATATCAGCTTAGGGGTCTAATTCTTGTGTTCACAGTCTTCAGGATGTAACAAGGATTAAGAAGTCCTTAGGGCACTTCAGAAAGTTATTGTTCACAGCATATGAATAGTATTTATTTCTCTGTTCCAACTTTGGTTGAGTGTTCATATACTTTAATATGAAGTTCCTTCTGTTTTGGTTAGTTATTTCTGAATAACAGAAGTCAGCAGGACAGATCTGTGGGCACATGAGTGCTCATATCTGTAGCCTCAATCCACAAATGCTCTGAAATATTTTTTATCTGTAAGCATGTGATTTTTTAGTGAAAATAAAAGGAATATTGATATGCTTTGGTTGATGGAAGGCCTTCTGAAAAGGTGACAAAAGCAATGCAAGTCCTGGCAGCCCTTTGTATATGCCTTATAATATGCTGCTTGTGTGCTAGAGGAAATGCTAAGCATTTGAATTGCTGAATTCAGTATAAGGCATGGAAATAGAACAGAAATTCTGCCTAGTCTACTGGAAAGTGTGGAACGGACCAAGTTGCCATATTTCTTTTAAGTTAATCTTCATATTTTTGAGAGTAACTGTAATGCTTACAGTTTGTTGCAACAAATACTCTAAATTTAGGCACCCTATATATGCCATTCTGTCTCCTTTGGAAGCATAACCATTTAAAAGCTGGAACCTGAAGGTGCTACTTCCAGCTCCACTAGATGTCAGCCAAGACCAAGAGACTGAGCACTGTACAGCTGCAAATTGTCTTGTAGAGGAGTCCTCAGCTGTTGCGAAGTACACTGGATAATAGTTTTCTGTGCATGGTTGCTATATGTAGTAGTATTATTTTGGTTGTAGGTGGAGAAGACCGTCTTATGCCACTGTAAGTTAACCTCATGTGAGTAAGTCACTAGGGAATCTTGGATTGGGTATTTGAAGCTCTAGTAACCAGATTGAAGTAGCAAATACATTCCAAATACATTCCTCTGCAGTACTGTGATCATCTGTAGCTTTCTAGGTAAAGACTCAAAGGTATTTCCTTGTTTTTTTTCCATCTTTCTAATATAACAGTAGCGTTACCTCTGTAGTGTTATTGCTCTGCCAATGCAGAGTTTTCCTTTGTGCACTGTTCTTGAGCATGTGGATGTCTTAATTTTAGATAACACAAACAATGGAGGTTCCTTCAGTTCCCCTGAATGTTTATCACGAGCCAAAGCAATTTTCATTGCTTATGTATTTGAACGTTTAAGAAGGAAGAAAATAAAACAGCCTTAGAATGTGTAGATGTATGCCTGCATTAGTGGCACTGGACCACTCAAAGCAAGGTATAGAAACAGTGCATCTGTAACATTTGTGTTTAACAATAATTTGATTTTAAAAACAGTATTTAAGATTATTTTTTCAAGTTGATAGTGTCTGTTTGTAATATATACTGAGATACTCAGATGCTACCGGCGAATTGTTTGTATGTCTTTAATCTGTATTCTGAGTATGGATTTAGAAATTGTTTGTTGGTGTTTTTCTTAAGGTGGTTGTAACTGTTCTTCCTTAGAACTCCTGTGCTAAGTGCCCAACTTCTTCCTGTATTGTTAATGAGCCATTGCAAAGAAAGATGTAGTACTATGCAGGTGGAAAGCAGAACAGATTGTTAAACTGCTGAATTAGTTTAGGCATGTCTTTTAACCCTTTGCTATGCTTCTGAGAAAAGATCCTAAAGCAAAGAATTCATATTAAATTTGATAGCAGGAGGTACTTGTTCTCTTTATAGAGTCACAGAGTGGTTTGGGTTGGAAGGGACCTTAAAAATCATCTAGTTTCAATCTCTCTGCCATGGGCAGGGACACCTTACACTAGATCGGGTTGCTCAGAGCTCCATCCAGTTTGGCCTTGAACACTGCCAGGGATGGCGCATCCACAGCTTTTCTGGACTACCTGAGCAGCATCCAACATACAAAATGCAAATGGTCCTGTGTAGTTTAACATTGTTTTGTCACTGCTGATAAAGTTTGGATGCCCTGCTGCTAACAAATTTTTCTGAAGTAGTGGTGCATTGTATTTTTTAAGTAGCTTTGTGTGTGGTTGGTGTAACTTCTGTGTATGGTTAGGAAGGTCATATTGATAGAGTTGTGAAATGCAGTGAAATATGGCAGGTTGCGGGGCGTTGTGATGTTGCTGATTGAAAACCAGCATGGATTGCTTACCTTGTTAAAATGCTTTTCCCATCAGAAACTTTTGAGTACTTGATGCTTGACTGCAGATACAACACAGCCATTCCAAGGCTGCCTACTTAGAGTAGAAATGACCTAAACACTTTCTATATGCTAAGAGGATGTTGGGTTTTGTGAAGAGAACTACTGATACCTTTTTTTCCACTGTCCTGAGTGCAGTAAGGTAATGTTGTAAAGTTTTGTACCTTGGGATAACGTTCTAGAAGAAGCTAGCTTCCTCACTGAGAGTAGTGGGAGAAAAAGATACACACATGTGTGAATACTTTAAAGCTCAAGTTAGTTGAGAGAGGAGGATGATTTTGTTCCCTTTAATCTTGTTTACTGGGGGGAGGGGAAAATGGGGGGAAGAAGGGGAATGGGGTTTTGCTTAACCTAGGGTGGATTTCTTCCCTGTATTGAGACTAGGCTATAAAACAAAGCAGCACCCATAGTAGTAAATCTGTGATAGAAAATAATTTATAGTAACAAAGCCATTCCTGTACGTTGGTCTTTTATTTTCTGTATAGGAATTGAGTGCAGGTTTGGGGTGGGGCGTGTCAGTAGCAAATGAAAGCTACTGTTAACAGATGGCTAGCTCTACTGCAATTTAAACTGCAGGTAATTTACAGTTCTGATCCAAATGTAGTAAACATCAGACAGCAAAGGATGTGCTGAGAATACATTCACCAGTAGCAGTGTGCTTGTCCAGCAGAACTGAGCAGAGCATAGCTTCTGTCTTCGTGCCTTGAGGCCACTAATGAAGCATGTAGAGGAGCGTTAGGTTTGCCTTAGACCTGTATTAAATTCAGCTGAAGGGTGTTTTATAATACTTTGCTCCTTTCTTGCTCCTTTAATATTGTGTTCCTTTCTAGCACACCTAGTGTGAGCAGTTGTTCTGAGTTGTCACCCCCAAGCTTACTACTCCACAGGAAAAGCAGAAATAATGAATCACATGTCAGTTACTTGAAACAATGACAGTCCTCTGATTACAGGGCAAAACCACGGGGGGAAGAGGGGGAGGCAGGAAAGTAAACCAAAATGAGTATTAAGTAACTACATCACGCTTTCAGCCTTTTCCTAGGAGCTGAAAGAAACACTTTATTTAACACTGCTGATTAAACCATCATAGCAATGCAGTAATTACCTAATAAGAGCTTCTGAGTGTATATTTTCATCATACTGTAGCACACAAACACTGGATGGCTTTAGTTCAGATGATAGCTTGAGAAATGTCTTTCTTTACCTGGATGGTTTGTACTACCCAAAATTATCTAGGAAGTTTCACTCAAATGGTCATTATTACTGTTGGGCTTGTCTGTATGGTTGCAGCCTTGCTTTTCGTATGCCACTGACATTTTTCTCCAGATAAATAACAAGAAACATAAGGTGTGTCTGAGTGCAGTGTTACTGTGAGATAAGCTTAAATGGAAGCAGAAAGCTTGTCCATAGCAAAAGCTCTTTATTTTTAAGAGAGGAAAATGCTGGGAAATAGAGAGAAATTAAGCACGTCAGCTGGAACTGAAGAGTTCAGGACTTCAGAGAGCTTTGTAGTCTTGGAACTTTAAAATTACAGGAGCAGAAATTTGCTTCTGCAACAAGCTCCAGATCTGGGGAGAAGCAGGATGCACAGCATCAGAGGTTTATAGGCAGAGTTTCTGCTGTAACCAGAAGAAAAGCTTTGTGAGACCTATATTGGGAATTAGCCTAAAAGGAGAAAACTCTTTGATCACATTCCTTTCCTTTGCTGCAAGATGGTGTAGGGGATAAAGGAGAATTTTCATGGCTAAGTACAACTTGATCTTTGCCAGATTAAAATAAAACAACTGCATAAGGTTCAAAAAGACCTAAAATGAATCTAAGGTATAGGTGGGACTTGTGCATGCTTTTGATGTGGTGTTTTAGGCTTTTTCCTTTCATATCCTTCAGCGTTAGAACCAGGGGGAATTTTCTTAAGGCGTTCTGAAGGCTGATTTTGAATTACATTACATGTGGATTACATTGAGAATTGCATTACATCGAAGCACAAAATCTGAGTGTTTGAAGAACTTACTGATGAGAAAAAGGGAAGAGGCCACTTTGAGATAAAGGAGGGAAGAAAAAGGAGGGAGTGACTTTGAGGACCCAGTAACTTTAGTTAACATTATGTGGAAAAAAAAAAAAAAAAGAAAAGGGAAATTTTAGAGGA
>NDXB01002321.1:202908-217995 GCA_002631895.1 Agapornis roseicollis | reverse complement strand
ACCCAGTAATTATATTTAATGTTTTTGGAAAAAAAAAAAAAAAAAAAAAAGGTAGTGCAAGTTTTTTCTAGAGCAAACAAAATAATAACAATTCAAGTCCTGGTGGTCTGCCCCTTTTAAAACTTTGGAAGTCATTCCAACAAGTGTGGAGCCAGTGCCTTAGCCAGGCTAATCTTGCAAGTAAATTTCCAGCTTCACAAAGGAATGAGAGATTCTTCCTGGCCCATATCTGTCTTTACAGAATCACAAAGTCATTAGGGTTGGAAGGGACTCCTGAAGATCATGTGGATGAACCTCCCTGCCAAGGCAGGGCCACCTAAAGCAGGTCACGCAGGAACACGTCCAGGCTGGTTTTGAATGTCTCTAGAGAGGAGACTCCACCACCCTCCTGGTCAGCCTGCTCAGTGCTCTGCCACCCTCAGGATAAAGAAGTTCTTTCTTGTGTTGAGATGAAACTTCTCACATATTAGTTTGTGGTCACTGCTCCTTGTCCTGTCATTAGGCACCACTGAAGAGTCTGACACTATCTTCCTGGTGTCCACCTTTGAGATACTTCTATGCATTAATGAGATCCCAGCTCAGTCTTATCTAGACTAACCAGGTGCAGTTTGTGCAGTCTCTCCTTGTAAGAGAGATGCTCAAGACCCCGATCATCCTTGTGGCCCTGGGTTTTCCTGGGTGGTAGCAGAGGTGCCTGTGAGGTTTTGGGATTTTTAAAGTTTTCTCTGAAAATGCAAAGCTCCCTAAACAAATAAAGGCAAATGCAATATAACACCTTGTGTCCTGGGTTTAGCAGTGGCAGCCATCTTTTCCTTTGTCATAACTGGTGCAGCACTATGTTTTCGAGTTTCGGCCTAGGAACAAACCTGATAACAGGAATGTTTTTAGTTACTGTTCAGTAATGTTTATTCTGAGCAGGGACTTTGTGAGCCTCTTGCTCTGCCAGGGAGGAGGGGAGGCCGGGAGGAAGCAGGGACAGGACACCTGACCCAAACTGACCAAAGAGGTATTCCATACCATAGCACGACATGCCCAGGATGTAACTGAGAGTTACCCAGAAGGGCTAGTGCTCTGGGGGGTTGGAGGAGGTATTCGGTCGGTGCGCAGTTGGGTTGGGGTGTCGTGAGTTTTCTGTTGGTGGTTGGTGAGATGCTGTATTCTTTTCTCTTGTTATTTCCTTTATCATTATTATTATTGGTGGTAGCAGCAGTGATTTGTGTTACACCTTAGTTACTAAACTGTTCTTATCTCAACCTGTGGGAGTTGCATNCCGATCTAGCAGCAGTGATTTGTGTTACACCTTAGTTACTAAACTGTTCTTATCTCAACCTGTGGGAGTTGCATTCTTTTGATGCTCCTCCCCATCCCTCCGGGAGCAGGGGGAGAGCAAGGAAGGGGGGCTGAGTGAGTGAAGGAGCTGTGTGGCTGGGTTTAAACCACAGCACACCTTCTACTTGGTCAGAGAGGGTGGCTTCAGAAATGGGAGTATGTCAAAGAAAACTTCAGGCTTGTTTACAACTACATATGAAGCAAAAGGCATAGATTCCCAGCTGATCCCAGTGCTGAGCCTTTCCCCCATGTGTGGCATCTTAACTTGCTGTAGCCACTTTTTATGGAGGGAAATGGAAGAAACAGCTTTACAGTAATGCTGTCTGTGACGTGTTACACTTATTTCTGTCATGAATTTATGAATACATATTGTGCTTAATGTCAGGTATGTGATTATACCATGTGGATATTTCTGCTGATGCTGAGGAATGAAGTGTATGATAACTGTAGAGAGATGAATTAACTAGACTACAGTTGAGAGATCCATGAGACTTCCTGTGGTGATGGGGGGACTAACTTATGTATGATGTGTCCAATGGTAAGCAATCAGGCACTGTGGCAGGAGGAATTGGATTTGTCTCACTTCCTGCAACTTGTATTGAAGCTAAAAATGCCTGTCTTTTTCTGAAGTTTGGAGTTGGAAACATTTCCAGTGGAATTTTAAAATTTTATTGGCAGCTTTAGTCAGTTCTCCATGATATGATTATTTATGGGACAAAAAGACATCCTTGAACAAGCATTTCAGTCTCTCATCTTCTTAATGCTTGCAGCTCAAATCCAATCCTAGCAATAATGAGGAAAAAGAAGCCCAGACTCAGCTGACAAAATCTGATGAGCTACAGCGCCTGCATTCACAAGCATTATCTGCCTACCAGCAAGAGGATTATGAAGCTGCTATTTCTCTTCTTGATGAAATCTTGGCAGTAAGTGTGAAGTATAATGGTACTGTGAAGGGGAAGTATGAGCTTCTGTCTGACATCTGTGTATTTTTGTTTAATAACTTTTTCACTGATATGCAAACACTTGGTGTAACTGTCCCAGTTTTGCTGAGCACTGTGAGTCCATAATAAAGTTGGAGAGTAGCGAATGCTGAGCACTACCTGCAGAAAGTCAAAATAATAGTTTTTAGGTTGGGTTAAAGAGAGAACTTCAGCCAGTCTTATGTTGCAGATAACTTCCGTGATCATACTTTCCTATTATTTCACAGTTTGCTGTTCTTGGNCAAAATAATAGTTTTTAGGTTGGGTTAAAGAGAGAACTTCAGCCAGTCTTATGTTGCAGATAACTTCCGTGATCATACTTTCCTATTTCACAGTTTGCTGTTCTTGGGGAAGCTGGGGAATAAATTGTTCTCAAACCAATGAAGTTTTGCCAAATATAGAAGGTGTAGGTTTGTCATCTAATTTTTTCACTGCCTATATGCAGGCAGGTTTTGTCTTGAGTAAATGAAGTAACAAAAGATTAAAACCATGAAGTTAGAAATGTAAACAGCTCTCTGATTTACATCTTGTTCTGTAGATATCTGTGTGTATCTAATCTTAATCAGTATAGGTAGGCTGATCATACAAGTTTAACTCATCGTGGGCATTTTGTGTGTCATATAGAAATCTATATTGGAAAACTGTTAACTGCTTCAACTCTTCACATGCAATTTAGCACAGATTTGGAATTTACAAGATTCTGGCCTTTGCTGAAGAAACTGCCAAAGGGTGGGAGTTTGTTTATGGGGAGGGCATGTGGAAAAGCAGAACAGCCTTGGTCTCTAAAACGATGGCTTACAAACAAATGATAAGACCCAGAATAAATTCTCGTTAGAACAAATTATGATTAGCAGTTCCTTTTAAATAATTATTCTTGCTATATTGTGACATTATTACTTCTGTATATTTATCTTTAAAATATGGATACTAAGATCAAATCTTGTGTGGCTGAATATTACTCTCAGGTTTCTTTCTAGAGGACATCCGACAGCTTGGTCCTTGCTGCTTATTACCATGAGTCTTCTGGGAAGATATAATAAGTTATGATTCTGATATCCTTCACTGGAGGCTCAACAGACTGTCCCAGTTTAAGCAGTGCCAACAGATTTAATTCATCTCCCTGCATGAGCTCATTGAATCACTTACAAATTTTTCAGGCCTTTGTTTTCTATGTGGGCAGGTGCATCACAGCATCCACCAGGAAGCAGAGATGCTAATTTCATGTGCTCTGCATGCAGCTTGAACCTTATGCTATTGCAGGTGGCAAAGTGAAATTAAATGGGGTTTTTCTTTTGCTGGGGAGGAAGAGACATGAAGCATTATAGACCAAAAACAAGTTTTAATTTTGATTTCTCAAGGTTTGTGTTTGGGATGCAGAGCTACGGGAACTTCGAGCTGAGTGTTATATAAAGGAAGGAGAACCAAGCAAAGCCATTAGTGACTTGAAAGCTGCTGCCAAATTAAAGAATGATAACACCGAAGCCTTCTATAAAATCAGCAGAATATATTATCAGTTGGGGGACCATGAATTGTCACTCAGGTAATTTTCCTGTTTGCTGTAACTATTATAATTGAGACAGAATGTGATGACATAGGTCATGATAAACTATGAAATACCTGTGTTGTCTGGTTTTTGGATGGAGTAGCACCTCTGGCTTAGATCTGATAAAGGAAGCTCTTTTCTAGAAGCTAAGAATGGTCAGTGAGGACACCATGTTTACTCTTGGCAGACCAGCCATCAGTGGTTCCTAGCATCGTGCTTACCGAAGTGGAAGCCATAGTGCAAGTTGCTTACCTTACTGCTTTATTGCTTTTCTCCATCTCTAAATTTGCTTTGATGGAGCCTTTTTAACCTTCAGACTTCATCCAACTTAAGTTTACAGTGCAAACAAAAAATAGATGCATTAGGTTTTAGGGCTGGGCTAGGTTTTTATCTTGAAGAGTGGAAACAAAAGATTGCAAGCTTATAAATAAAAAGTCCAGAAGCATCCAAGTGTAAGAAGCTGGGGATCCAGAGCTGTCAATCTTTCATTCTTACAGGCAGTGTCCAGTATTGGAGTATGTTTTGACAACACCCTACTCTTTTATTCATTTTCACTTCAGTTTAAGGTGTTATTCCCATAAATTCCTACTCCTGCAGATTACTGCCCTTGCCCAATCTAGACTCCTGATGCTATATGCCTAGCTGGACAAATTACATAATCCTTTTTTGCACATGAGTGGCTTCTGTGCAGTTAATCACCTCAGATGCTCTACCTTCATCTCCAAACTCCTTCCAATATGGTTCCTGCCACAGCATCTCTTTAGTAAGATTTCTTCCCCAACCAACCCCCTGAAATCCACACATGAGCACACTCTGTTAATAACTTAATCAGAAAGTTTCTACGAGTACAATTGAGAGAGCTGCTGAAGAATAAAATAGTGTCAGTATAAAGGAATAAGCCTCTCCTCTTTATTTTCCTCTGACACTTTTCTATTTCTTGCATCATAAGATATAGTATGAGAGCTGTATAGCTCTTGGACTTGCTGGCTAATGAATTGTGTCCTTTCCTTAGTTTCTTCCGTTTACCCTTACAGGCTTAATGATTTTCAAATAGTAGGTGGGTTTGTGTGTGCTTAGGAAGAAAATGCAATTTTGTGATCTCCTTCTAAAAATAACACCTTGGTTGTGCTACGATGACTCTATATGGTACAAAACTTTTATTCTTTCATATGATTGCATTCTGGAGGGTTTTAAGACTTTGGCCTGTTTTAAGAAGTATCTGCCCTAATCAGAGTCTGATTAAACAGTCTTTGCAGTGAAAAGTCAGGGTCAGGTTTGGCTGAGATTTCATCAAAAGACTGGGTCTTAGGTGAGCTTCATCTGTTTCAGGCAGTATAAAATACACTTATACATAAAACAGCTAAGTTAAATATACAAGAAAATCAGAATCAATTGCGTCTGATACCTGATGAATATCATTTCATTCCCAGGGTATATTTTATTTCTGCTGTTTAGTCAGTTATTAATGTAACACTTGTCAGTCTTTGCCTATTTGGCAGTACAAAATAATGAAACCCAAAACCAGACAATACTCCTATATGTTCTGGAAGTCTTTTTTGTTTCACTTTAAATTCATTTTTTAATGAAGGGAGAGATGGTGTAAAAGTCATCAACTGTTGTTCTGGACAGCTTATAGATGTTACATTGCACCTCTGAATGAAATGTTATGTGTGGTGATGTCTTCTGTTTTGGTTTTTGTTTTGATTTTTCCATTCCTCCCTCCTTGGAAACAGTGAAGTCCGGGAGTGTCTGAAACTGGACCAAGATCACAAGCAGTGCTTCTCTCTGTATAAACAAGTAAAGAAACTCAATAAGCAGATTGAGTCAGCAGAGGAATTCATTCGAGAAGGCAGGTAAGTATTCACTGCTATATTAAAAAGAGGAAAACCAACCACTGCTAAGGTGCCAACTTACTATTGATTGAGGAGTTAAGTGATGCTTTTTGCATCTGACAGTTAAAGTGGGTAACTGAGCACAGCGCTCAAATTACAATCAAGATAAATATTGACTCATATAGTGACAATTCTGTTCTTATTCCTTCCGATGCCACTGTCTTCTCTTTGCATGGTTAGCTTCTTTGTAGAGAAGGTAGTAAGATTGAGATAGGGATGATACCTGTCAGTTCTCATATATTGTTTCTTGGCACTGATGAGGCCACACCTGAGTGCTGCGCTTTCCAGTACAAGACAGATGAAACTACGGAGAGAGGAAGTCCAGCAAAGTGCCACTAAGATGATGGAGGGACTGGAGCATCTCTGTCCTTGTGAGGAAAGGCTGGAATAGCTTTGACTGTTCCCCCTGAGCCTCCTCTTCTACAGGGTGGGTCTCATCAATGTATATAAACACCTGAAAGGAGGGTGCAGAGAGGCTGCAGCAACCTTTCAGTGATGCCCAGTGACAGGACCAGGGCAATGGGTGCAGGGGGAAACAGGAAATTCCATTTGAACATAAGGAAATGCTTCCCAGTACCCCCTTGTTTTCATTAGTGCAGATTACCTAGAGAGGTTGTGGAGTCTCCCTGCTTTGGAGATACTCAGAGTGCATCTGGATATGGTCCTCGATATGGATATCGGGTCTGGATATGGCAGCTTGTTTTAGGTGGCCCTGTTTCAGCAGGGTGGTTGGACCAGATGACCCCCAGAAGTCCCTTCCATCTTCAGCTATTCTGTAATTAAAAGCCCACATTTTTAGATTAAACCCACCTAGTAATTCTGCAGTCCCTTGACAGCAAAAATGGATCTGACTAATGGGCTTCTTTAATGCACCCTATTAAATGATAGACAATGCCCCTGTATTCTTCTATTTCTTACTTTATTTCAGTTCTGTGTGTTACCAGGCACACAACATCCAACTATAATCTTAAGGACCCCTAATAAGTGATTAAACATTGTCAAGGTGGCTTTTCAAAATGAAGTACATCAGGAATGAGAATCAGCACTACTGAAGACAGTTTTATTAAGTTCGCAATCTGTTTGGACTCTTTTCACTTCAGTTTTCTATTTAATCAAGTATCAGCACATTTTCAGGGAGTGTTCTGAGAGCTTGAATTTCTCCTAGGTTCATGGGTTCAGTCACACTCTTGCATTTTTAGGTGAATGTTCTAACCTATTTCTTACTCGAACCATGGAACTTGAGCATTTCTGAAACCTTCACAGCAAAAATACCTTTTACTGTGTGACTTGTGAGAAGGAGGAAGGGAGAAAACAACCATTTGATTCAAGCTGCCATAAAGGAATTGTCTTTTTGTGCCAAGAAATGCAAATAATACAGTGTTCACAGCAAGACTCCAGTTTTAGTCTGTCTTGTGTATCAGAGAGGGAAATGCTTTTCTCCAGGTACAGTGTGGTATGTTGGACAGGAGGCAAATCTAGAGACTCTCGTCTGTGTACAGCGAGGGATGGTATTTTTTACCTTCTGCAAAACTGTGCCAGGCATAGTCCCTGCTCTTCTGTCTCATAGCACAGAAAAGGGAATGGGGATGTAATTGAAGTGCCTGAAAGGTTTCTTCCTACTGTTGTCTCACACCACACCTTTCAAACTACTAAATTTAAGGTACATTGCTATAAGGATGTAAAAGTCTGTGAATTTTGAAACTTGTAAATGCATCACATGAGGAAATTGTTACTGCATGTCATGATATTACGCTTATTGTGATTTAAACAGGTATCAAGATGCTATCAGTAAGTATGAGTCTGTAATGAAAACTGAGCCAGATGTCCCAGTTTATGCTACTCGTGCCAAAGAAAGGATCTGCCACTGCTTGTCAAAGGTAATACTGGTTATATCCATCTGTAAACTTCTTTAAAGCAAATACCACCACAAAAAAAACAAGCCACAGCATTACATTACTTCTGTTGTACTTTCTCCTCCCTAGAACCAGCAGGCTACAGAAGCCATAAAAGTTTGTACAGAAGTTCTGCAACTGGAGTCAACCAATGTGAATGCCCTGAAAGACAGAGCAGAAGCTTATCTGCTGGAAGACCTTTATGAAGAAGGTACAGTTGTATGTAGTTTGCACATACTTTTTTTGTGTGCATTTAAAATGCAGTCAACGTTTCAACTGGTTTTTAACATGCACTTTGATTCTATACTATGTTGCTATCCCTAATCAGCACTGGTAGTTGCAGATTTCACAAAAATACCTGCTGGTAATTTTGTCTTGATGAGTGTAGGTGGAATGTACTTGTTCCATCTACAGTGCAGTTGGCTTACAACAGTAGGCTATGGTCAGGATGTTTTATGAGACTGCAGCTTACTCAGCTTACTTAAACACATTTTATATAATCAGCAGCGTCAGACAACAGTTTAGAAATAAAAGGTAATTATAGTTAGGGTGATATAAGTCCATTTTAGGAACTCTATTTTAATGTCTTTATGTGGCAGCATGAAACAACACTGTTCCACCCCCTAGCATGTATTGAGGGCAGAGGAAGACGATAGCCATTGCTGCACCTCTATGGGTCTCTAGTGCTGTTAAGAGCAGTAAACTGATGCCACTCCTTAGGCTGAGTTTTCCATGCAGGGTTTCCATAGAATGTATATTGTTACATGGTCCCATCTACAGCCTCAGGAAGTAAAGACTGAGTAGTAAGTCCATGCCTTGAGTACACCACTGTGTTGCTACCTGGCTTTTTTGAGTGCTAGTGTGCTATTAAAAACTAATCTTCAAAATCTAATTTAATGAATGCTATTTCCACAAGAAACGAGAAGGAAATTTGGACAGTCTGGCTGTTCAGCCCCTGAGCTCAGTCATGCAGCAGTTCCTGAAGCATTGGGCTGTTTCAGTCAAATGTGATGAAGGAGAGGACTTGTAGGCTTCACATCTACAGAAAACTAGTTCTGTGATTTTTAGTACTTACAGAGCAATTTTTCTGTTCTGTATTCTGGTACTGGATCTTTTGCTTTAGAACTGAGAAACAAATCTTTCTGATTTAAGCACTCATGAGGCAGCTGTTCTCATTTATAGCACACAGATTGTTGGTTGTTTTTCCTTTTTGAGAAATTAAGGAGAGATGATACTGCTCACCTCCTGAAGCTTGCTTCAAACACGAGATACTCATTTTGTTCTCATAATAGGCCTCCTTGCTCAAATCAAAACACAGTATAAAGAGGACTGGTCAGACAGTCTTTTTCATCAGGCCTGTAGACTTTGTACCTCTGAAGTGATGTAGTTCCCCTTTGCTGAAACTGGCAAGTCTTCTTCCCCCTTATAAGAAAAAGGGTGAAAGACAGCATAATTCAGAGAACTGATGGCCTTTGTACAAAGGGGGGTTGCTTAAAAACCCCCAACAAACCCGAAGTATGAGGAAAAACCTTCTTTCTGTTTTTCTTAGGCTAATGGTCTTCCCTCTGTTAATTAGAAGTGCAGTGTCAGCCTAAAAGTAAGACTCAGGAAGATTTCACAGTGATGGGGCCTCCTTTAGGCATTTCCCCATCTTTTTCTGTACTTCAGAACAGTGGAAGTATATTCAGTGAGTGCTGGGAAAAGTACATGTACAAACGAATAAAAAAAAACCCTTAAAAGCCAAATGCTTCCGTAAAAAGTTTAAGGCACAGAATACAAATCTACAAGATAGGCTTGTGCAGAGGTTTTTGGATGTAAAAGGAAGAAGTATCAGCAAAAGGAGAACCCAAAGGAAATTTAAGGTGGTTTTCTCTCTTCAGGATGTCTGAATCTTCAGCCTAGAGGAGGGTGCAGATGGGCAGGCCAAACAGGCCCTGCTGTGAGTCCTCTTTGATGTACCTTTTGCTTCTTACTAATGGACAGAATTGATCTATTTGTTTTCTTGAAATTGATGAATCTCAATTTGGACCTTTCTAACATTACCCTCAGTTAAATCCTCACCTGTGTCTCGTTCCTCTAGGGTCAGAGAATCTGGCAACTCTTGCAAACTGGAGGAGGGAGGGGGGAAGCTTTGTAATGAGGTCCTGCACAAATGCAGCTTCTTACGATGGAGCAAATGCCTACCTATTATGGGACGTAAGAAACATGGAGGGGACACACCTAGGACCTGGAAGAGGTCTTGGCTTGGCCTAGCCTGGTTCTAAGTGGAAAACCACACTGGAGTGGAACTGTGCTCATTCAAATCCCTGTGGCTTAACATATTGTCTGCCTTTCTCCTGCCCTTGACAGTAGTGAGATGATTGTAGTTACAGTCTGCCTTCCAGCAGAGCCTCCATAAACACTATTATGGCCCATTAATGTTAGTCTGCCTAAAGGTGCCTCCATTTATTCTAAAGTTTTAACTGCTGTAAAAATGATGGCTGATTTCTCTCTGTTGTAGAGAACAGTAGAGCAATTAAAATTGTAGCCTTATATTTAAAGGGGAAACTGATTCTCATTTTCCCCTCAAGAAAACTTCAGGCTGCAGGCACACATTTTCCTGTTTTAAAGCCAGAAAATTTTGAATTACTTATAATTCAGGCCTTTTAAGGCTATTATTGTTAAGTCTTCAAGATGCATTTCAGTATGTATTGCTGAGTTCTGATTCCCATCAAATGGGTTTAATTACTTTATAATCACATGAAATCCAGGGCTTGTCTACAGAGACAGATGTGTAATGACTCAGTTTCTGGCTTACCTCCTAAGTACAGGAGTCTGTCTGAAGTGTACAGCATGAGTTTTGTAAAAGAATTAAAACCCCCACCTTTTTCTTTTCCCCCCCCTCCCTACCCTACTGCTGTAGAGGAAAGAGTCCCTATTTCAGTAAGACCGTAACTGGTTCAGTTATTCCTCTTAACAGTTGACATGGACATAGGTTGTCTGCAGTTACTGGTGTTTGGTAGTCAATGAATTCTGCATGTGGAATAGTGGGAATCTTGGTCACTCTGTTTTAGAGTTGGTAGGCAAGATGGAAAAGCCAGCTAAGGTAGTTAGAGATATGATGTGCTTACTGTTTGAGAGGTTGTGGAAACTCTTGTATTGAAAGAAAGAGAGTTAGATTTGACTAAAGTATTCGTACTGAAGCTGGTACTGGTAACTGGTTGTTCCTTTTATGTCATGGGATACATGAGGCAGGATGAAAGGAAGAAAGAATGCTCACTGAAATAGCAGGTCAGTGATTCTTGTAGGGTGTGTGAGGGACTAGTACATTTAGAAATAGGGGCTGAACAGAACTGATTTAATATCTCCTTTGACATGAAATAGGAATATTTCTCATGTTTTCATAGCAAACTGCTGGTGGTGAGGAAGCTGTTACCCTGCTTCCACCTGCTTCCAGCCCTCACCCCTCAGGTGGGGAGAGTGATTAGCTAGCTCTCTGAAAGAAGAAAATTCCTGCACTGGAGAGTGCCATCAAAACTGAAGCATCTTCCAACTGGGAGAATGCAAAATGTACTTGCCATCAGGTGTGCTGGGTGCACTCCATCTGCAGTGTGCAGCACTGAAAGCCATGCCTTCCTGTGTGCTTAATGCTTGCAGCCTTTAAACAAGGGAGTCAGTCTTGTACTGTCATTGCAAATCCTTGACCCTGAGCAGCTTGGTTTCCAGCGGTGGTGTGTGCTGTAGATGATGTGGTGCTCAGTGATGTTGAGCAATCTGATCTGCATTTGGCAGACATTGTGGTGGGACCTCCCATTATTACACGAAGCAGATTAAGTATTCTGGTGCTTAAAATCGTTGGAGTGGTAAAGCAGCATGATGAAATCCCTGCATTTTCATTCTTTTTATCAGTTTTGACAGCATATGTTTGGCACACGCGTTAGTGTACACTCCTGTTCGTTGGGGCTTTTGTAATGACTGGACAAATGATTACAAATATCAGCAGAAGCCAAAATGCTTTTTGAAGCAGCAAATGACAGTGTCCAGTGATGCGAAAATGAATAGAAATTGTTTTGTTTGTAATAGCACATGAAGCTATTGGGGCACTGGAAATGCTTTTTGGATTATTGTGTCATGGTTTTGTGGTGTGTTTTTTCAGTAACCAAGGCAAGATTGCGGTGGTATCAGATGTCTGGGTAATACAAATTCATTAGCACTTCCTGCTGTCTTGCTCAGAAACAGTGAAAAACAAATGTAACACCTGCTGAGAAATAGCATCTGCTTGGAAATAATCTGTTGCAAGTACTTTGTCTAACTGGAGAAACCTAGGAAACTTGGATCTGCAAATGAGACTTTGCAGATAAGAACGGTGGAAAAAGAGCAGCTTCATTAGAAGACTTAAAAACAGGCGCTTCCCTTGATAAGTCTTGATATTAAAGAATTTGTAAACTTGGTGTCTTAAGCATTCAGTTGCCACTGACAATAGTAATATAGTTTACTTAAAGTATTGACCTGAAATGTCTTAAGAATTCATGAATACATTACAGTACCTCTTGCTTTCATTCCTGAGAAATGCCACTTCTTAAAGGAAAAGTGAGAGCATGCCTTTGGGGAAAACCCCAACCCCAACAGGTTATGCAGAGGTGTCAAAGGCAAATATTTGTCTTGCACTAACAGTATGAACCTCCTTGTAATTTGAAATCCATCTTTATCGCCATTAGAGAGGAAGAGGCTTTTTACCCTCTTGATTGAGGTGAACAGGGAGAAGGAATATTAGTTTAATATTATTTGTCATGCATCTTTACTTGAGCGGCAGTGTGGGACTAACACTGTGCAGTGGGCTCTTCAGATACCAGCTCCTGAAATTCCCTTCTTGACTTCTTTTTCATCCCTGACCTAGATGCTCACTACATTCATCCATGTGACTGTTGTAGCTTCTCAAGAAAGTTCTGACCCACTACTAATAACCTTGCTTCTTCCTTTCCAAAAAGTGCGGTGAACCCGGAGGAATTAAAATGCCTAATTTATATGTGAAAAATTCATCTCCTCTACTCAAAGGTTTTCTAGTTTGTGGAAAACCCCCACCCCAAAACATGGGAAGTTGAAATAAAAGCTCTGCTGTTTACAGATGGAAGTGGTGCGCCTTGGTTTTGGTGAGTGGTTGAGTTCTTGAAATGAAGTGTAGGAAAGAGTTGTGTAATCCTTCTTTTATTTACCTTTTTTACTAAAGCTATTAAAGACTACGAGACTGCTCAAGCCAATAGTGAAAACGACCAGCAGATTCGGGAGGGGCTGGAACGTGCCCAGAAGATGCTGAAGCAATCACAAAAGAGGGATTACTATAAAATCTTAGGAGTAAAAAGGTGAGGTATTAATACCCGAGATGATAACATGAAAGTTGGTTATTAAACCAGTGCATCTAGGGCTGATCATTTGCATTTGTTCTGCAGAGTGTTCCTGTGTGTTACTACCTTCATTTTCCTCCTGCAGCAGTTTAGCAGTGTTCAGCTTTTAAGTAGTGTTTGTTTGTAGTTCCTTTTGGATGGAATAAAAAAAACCACATTGGGAAGAAAGGAAATAGATTGGGAAGAAAGGAAAAAGCAAGAAATCCTTAGTTATAGCTGAAGGGTCAGGTGAATGAATTTGGGATGAAGTGAAGACTGGAGAGAATTACTGAAAGCAACAAAAAATGAAACTGTGGCAGGGAGCATGACAGATGGGAAGAGTTTGAAAGCAGTAGCTGAAAGGTATCTAGAATACTTCTGCCATTAACCTTGAGAAACCAGCAGCTTCTCTTTCTGACGAGAACTGAGCAGATGCCTCATTCTGAACTAGTATTGCTCAACTTTCCAGTTGTGAACTAATTCAATCTCTACTCTGTATTTTTTTTGTTACTGATTGTAAGTTCTTCAGACTGGGAACTATATTCTGCAGGGTAGCTGGCAGTAGCTTCTCTCCAAGGACGATAAATGGGTGGTAAAGGAAAGAGTGAGTAATCTTTGTTTAAAGTTGCAGCCTGCTTCTGGGTTTTTGTGTAAAGAATCTTCAGTGCCACTCCAGAAGGCTGACTTAGCACCTCGTTGTTTTCCTGATGCCCTTAGTTACTGTGTCAGTGTTTAAAGTAAACCTGTAGATTCACTAATGTGCACATGCACAACTGGAGAGTTTAAAGTTGTGATTTTATCCATCCAGGAACGCTCGAAAGCAGGAAATCATAAAAGCTTACAGAAAGCTGGCATCCCAGTGGCACCCTGATAATTTCCAGAGTGAGGAAGAAAAGAAGAAAGCAGAGAAAAAATTCATTGATATAGCAGCTGCTAAAGAGGTCCTCACTGACCCAGGTAATGGTTGTTCTTAGGACTTCTTTTTTTAATTACATTTTTACAGTAATGTAAAATTCAGCCAGTGTAAGTCAAAAGCATTGCAGCTTCCCCTTTTCTCTTTCTCCTCTTAGCTATCTTAAGAAGACAGTGCAGTAATACTGGCATCCAATCTGTTGCATGAAGTCAGATGTAAACCTGGAATGAATTACTGTTTCAGTGACTGTAAACTAAAGTCTCTTTAGGGTATCATTTTGCAGAGATTTCCAGGATTGATTAGCTCTGGAGTCCATAGACTCATACAATGGTCTGGGTTGGAAGGGATCTTAAAGATCAGAGACTTCAACCCCCACTGCCACAGGTAGGGACACCTTTTATTAGACCGGGCTGCTGAAAGCCCTGTCCAACCTGGCCTTGAACACAACTCAATTATTTGTTGGGGTAGGCAGCTCTCCTGTTCCTGTTGAACTTCATACCTGCCCTATGGGACAGCCAGGTGCTGCCTTGCCTTGCTTTAAACCAAATGACTTATTTGAAGTCTTTCGTGCAGTGTGTTCATGGAGTTTATCTCTTCTCTGCTGGTGTCTTGGACAGCTTGGAAAAACTCAGAGTGATTAGGTTCTACAGATGTAGCCAATACAAGCGTTAATTGTAGCTCCCTGGCTGGGGCAAGGGGGATGTCTGTGTGTGTATCTGTAACCAGCCATCAAAGGTGGTTGGTGTTCTTCCCCTGACCACTGTGTGGTGATGCCACCTTGGCTTTGTTTCCTCTAGAAATGCGGCGGAAGTTTGATGCGGGAGAGGACCCACTGGATGCGGAGAGTCAGCAGGGTGGGGGAAACCCCTTCCATAGGAACTGGAACACATGGCAAGGATTCAACCCCTTTGGATCTGGAGGAGGACCGTTTACATTCAAATTTCACTTCAGTTAGAGCCAAGACTGTTTCCGGAGGCTGCTGCTGTTTTTTACTTAATTTGTTGAAAAATAAAAAGTCTCTCAGTTCAAGACCCCAAAATCTTAATTTCTGATGTTGTCCTTAACCCAGAGTCTTACTGCACTGGAAGAAAGTTCCTTCTTTCTTTTAGGATTCAGAGGCTTTGCTTTGTGATGAACTTGCCAAGCTTACACCGGTTTGGTTTATTACTGGAGGGGGG
>NDXB01002321.1:139558-202740 GCA_002631895.1 Agapornis roseicollis | reverse complement strand
GGGTTTGTTACTGCCTGTCTATTTGTTGTGGTTATATAGGACATGCTGATTCCTATGGATGGAAAAACCAGCAAGAGGCTACTTAGGACAACACTTCAACATAAATTTAGGACTCAAGTATATGCTTAAAAGTAAAAATGCATGTAAATATTTTTCTGGATTGGGGCCTACTAAACATGGAAAGGGTAGTTACAATAGTCTCTGTGTTAACAGAATGGTTAGTTGTGCTGGGTGGAAGGATCCATCTCTCAGTGTTGTTAAAAGGAACCCGTGGGGACCACCTACTCCTGTATTACTGTCAGCTGTGCCATAGGCGGGGTGGAGGGAGTCCTGACAACTGCCCTCAGAGAAGATTGCTTGTAAGTGATTGTGTTTGAAAACGTCTGCTCACTTCAGTCACTAACCTGGAATAAATTGGGGTCATTGCCCTGGCAGTAGTTGTCAACTATGAAGGTAAAAACCGTAGATGTGATATGTTTTAAAAGACCTCTATGGGATGTGATTCGGGATGTTTTGGTTTCACATTTGAGTAGTTTGCACTTTACCAAAAAACCTGCTTGAGATCTGAGCAAAAAATCTGATGTGCTGCTTCCCTGACTGTGCAGCAATTTGTTACTTCTCTGTACATCAACTCAGAGCCTGTACAGGTTGTGAGGGGAGCAGGAATAGGGTATTTGTTCCAGCTTTACCCTGTAATGTGACTTCAGTTCTGCTGGGGGCTGGCATGTGTTCATTCACATAATACTATGTGAAACCAAAGTCATTTTGTTTTGTGTAACAGCCACAGTGCTGCAAAAGCCATTGTGTGCAAAAGGAGGGATTCACTTCTCATTAGCCAAGAGTCTGATTCATTTTTCTTCTCTCACTTGAGTTCATGTGTTTGAAAGCATAAGAGCCTCAGTAAAACAAATGAAGTTGGCACATAAGGCCTTGTCTCAAAGCTGCTTTTTCCTTCCTGTAATGGGAGTTGCTGTTGAAGCGTAAGGCCTTGTCTCCTGCCTCAGTACTTTCACAAATGGAACTGTGAGGCCACGGGACGTGCTAAAATACCTTTCAACAGCCACTGAAGGGTCAGTGGTTGTTCAGCAGAAACTTACCTTCATGCTGACGAGTGGATGTGCTGACTTCAAGCAGTCCATGGTACAAACCCACCCAGCAGCCTGTTGAACTGCAGTGCTGGCTGTTCTCCAAGCTGAATGGCTTTTGAGAAGTTGGACTCCTGCTTTTGACCTGTCTGAAGGATTCCTGTTTAAACTGTAGGATGCTGTTGGAGGCTGGTGTGGTCCTCCTGGGACCTCCAAGGCTCAGATGTAGGAACTTGCTGCACAACAAATAACCTGTGGGCCCTGGTGTCAGCCTCTGTGTTCACTACTGTGTGCTCACAGTAAGTAAAAATCAGGTTGGCAGCTTCCACCAAGAGTGGCTGCTCCAGGCTTTTGTCAGCACTGGTCCCTGCTGGCTTGAGTAGCTGGTGCTGCTCTGGGGGTTGCTGGTGGTAGATGTTTATGTGTGAGCTGTTCCCCTGTATAAACTCTTGTATTGTTGTGTCCATTACAGAATGGGCTATCTTAGTATTACGACTCCAGGGAGACCTTAGAGCAGCCGCCTGCTACTGAAAGTGGCCTACAAGAAATCTGGAGAGGGACTCTGTAAAAAGGCACACAGGGACAGAAGGGGAATGGCTTTAAGCTGAGAGAGGGGAGATTCAGATTAGACTCCAGGATGAAATTCTTCGCTCTGAAGGTGCTGAGGCCCTGGCACAGGTTGTCCAGAGGAGCTGTGGCAGCCCCATCCCTGGCAGTGCTCAAGGCCAGGTTGGACGGGGCTTGGCGCAACCTGGTCTAGTGGAAAGTGTCCCTGCCTGCATCAGGGAGGTTGGAACTGCATGAGCTCTAAGGTGCTTCCAGCCCAAGCTGTTGTGTGACTGAATGACCAGTGTGAACAGCATGTCGTGTTTCTACATGGCAGGGGTGTTGTTTGGTTTCAGGAGGTAACAGGAAATGCTGAAGGCAGCTCTGCTTATATGCTAGGAAGTGCTTGGAATGATAAACCTACTCTTAAAGGTCTGCCCTCGTTAAGCCTTTTTGTTGTCATCCCATTCTAAAACCTTAAGCTGAGAAATTTCCTGGATGTTTTTTTCTTGTGTTCTCTTTTGTTCTGTAGGAATGGATTAAGATGGTCCCTCATAAGTACAGGATCAGGACAAAGTGCTGATGCCGCAGTGGTGGGGCTTTGTTTCTCTAAGGCAGCAGGCACTTGTGGTGAGCACTGCAAGCAGGCAGGAACATAAAGCATTACTTTTGTTTTGTAGAATGAATGGACAAGGGAAAACTACATACTAAGGGGGGGAGGGGAGTAAGCTTGAATGTAGTCAGTAGGAGAAGGAAGATGACCGTGCTGCTTACAGATTTCTTCTGTGGAAGACACTGTCATAAAAACAAACCAAAACCCAGCAGTGGTGTGCAAGGCACTCTCTATTAATGTTACCATTGAGGAGCAGCATTCCTGCTCGGGTGCTGCTCTTCAGGGAGCAGATGCTGGTTTGTAGCTCTGAGGGACCTCTGTAAATACAGGGAGACAGAACTTGCGTGTGAAAGCAAGCCTCTGTTCCAGCATCTCCAGCCATGGCGATGCGTTTCCTGATGCGATTTCCGAAAGCAAAGTGCTGGTGCCATGCCGAGTGCTATCGGTGCAGGTGATGCACTGGGGAGCAGGACTTGCCTTTTTATTTATTCGTGGGTGTCTGTAGTGCAATAATGTTCAGTAACTGCAGTAGATGTCCCGGTAGCTTGTAACCCCTGAGGTGTGCATGAGGAATTGTTACAATGATTGGCCTATGTGTAGATGCAAACTTTCTGTTGAATTCTCTCTTTCACTTGTAATAAGCTTGTTTCCAACTTGGTTTACAGTGAAGGGGTGGGGAGGGAGGTGAGAAGCTTGATGTGTGTTAATACTGATGTAGTCACAACTCAGTGTTAAACCGTGTTTAAAGTGAACGATAAACTTAAGAGCTCAGACTTGAGACACGCTGAAAATGTCAGCTGGAACTTCATTATTTTAATTAAAGCTTGTCATAGTTTCAGTTTTCAGGCCACTGTTTGGAAAAGTTATTACTCTTCTCTTTAGGGCTGTGACTTGTAGGACCTTGGCTGGAAACTGCCTGGCAGCTTAGTTGTATTTAAAAGTGCCTTATCGGAAGGTATTGTTTGTTTGCTCTGTAATCCATGCTTTTATCCATAAAATAACAAAATAAATGGAAGAATAATTCCCCCCCTCCCCCCCAGCAAATCTCAAAGTAGTGGGTTTATGTTGTAAGACGGAGAAGTAAAACTAGCCAGAGCTATATCAAATGTTTCAAATGATGAAATGTCTTTATATCAAATCATGAATCTAAAAAGCAAGAACTGTTTTTTCTAGAACTGTGGGAATTATTTTATGGTATTTTTCACAATAAAGATATTTATGATGACAAGAAAGCATCACAGTGCCTTTGTCTGCCTTTCTTCCCTCATCCTCCTCTCCATGGCTGAAGTTGGAGCTGTGCAGAAGTACAGGAATAGGCTGCCAGAACTCTGGGCTGGGGGTAAAAGTAGGATTTCTTTAGTAGCTACTGGGGATGTTATCAGGGGTAACAGGTCACATACAGCATGAAGCAGTCATAGAATCCTTTGGGTTGGAAGAGACCTTAATCATCTGGTTCCAACCTTCTGTCATGGGCAGGGACACCTGAAGTTTTCCTCCCATTGGGCTTGGCAGGCTTGTTCCCCACTATACAGAGATGCAAAAGGTTAAAAAGAACCTTACTGAGAAGTACTCTGAATGCTAAAGCTCTGGCTGGTGAACAGTACTGCACTAACGTCTTGTTTTGTTCATTTCCTTTAAACTTACACCATACTAAGAAGAGCAAGAGCCTGTAATGGTAATATGAACACAAATCGTATAAACCTTTCACTTAAGCAGTTCAAATACTTGCCTATTTGCTAACATAACCCAGGTTTTGGTAACACGCCTGTAATCCAGGATCTGTTTTCTTCCCTTTCCCAGGGTAGAGCACATAGATCACAAACTACAGCGAAGCTCTCTGCCCATCACAGAGCACAAACACTTCCCCTTAGATGAGGCATCTGAGGTCTTGTTGCAATTTTTTGCCTTGGATCTGTTACCCAAGCATTTAATGGTTCTTGTATAATAACACAAAATAGGAGAACAAAAAGTAAGCATTTTTCCTCTAGTAGCACCTTTTAATGTTTTGCACAACATGCACAATCCATTGGTTTGGTATTAAATACATATGCTGCTAATGATTCAAAGTGCTGCTTTAAAGAGAACTTTGAGAAGTAGTGAAGATACTTGCTGGACCCTCTTTGGTTTAAAAGAACAGTATGTGTCTCAGAAAAGCGTTCTCCTTGAAAGTATTGTTACGCAGGGATGAAGTGCCATGCACCTCTTTTACGAATACCTACAACACAGTAGAAACTGCCATGAAACCTCTGAAATCTTCAAGAGATCTCCAGCAACTGGTATTCCTAAAAATCATATTCTAATCACTTATGTGATCTCAAGGATTGAATAGCTTCAACAGTTATTTCCTTTTTTATAAGCCTGTAGAAGTAATGCACTTCTTAAAAGAACAGGATGCTACAGATCCCGTGAACAAGAGATCTGTGCATAAACTGCCCACTCTTTGTACTGCATGGTTCTGGGTTGCTGGATGGGCTTAAACCATGACAATAACACACTTTCCACACAGATAATTCAGGAGAACTAAGTTGTTTCTTACAGGTTAAACTTTAACTTCTGGCTTAAAAAGAAAGCTTTCCTTTGTCTGCTTCAAGCATTCCATGGCAGATTGATGTAAAGCACTGCAGCAGAGTAAAGCACCAGGGTGGTACTGTAAGCTTAAACACAGAAAAAGGGGAAAAACAAAGCAGCAAGCAGCTGAATACTGCTTGGTTCTTTTCTGTGATACAGAGTGTCAGTCATCTCTTTGTTACATATAGCAAAATGTATATGCACCATTACTATACGTTCAAAGTTAAGTGTAAGTCTCTCTGTATGATACAAAATACCAGTGTCCTGGGTTCAGCAGTAGCAGTCATTTTTTCTCCTTAGTAGCTGGTGCAGTGCTGTGTTTTTGACTTTTGGCCTTGGAACAGCACTGATAACACCGATGTTCTTACTTACTGCTCAGATGTTTTATTCTAAGCAAGGACTTTGTGAGCCTCATGCTCTGCCAGGGAGGAGGGAAGGCCAGGAGGAAGCAGGGACAGGACACCTGACCCAAACTGACCAAAGAGGTATTCCATACCATAGCATGTCATGCCCGGGGAGGTAATGGGGAGTTATCTGGAAGGGCTAGTGCTCTGGGGGGTTGGACTAGGTTGGGTTGGGGTGTTGTGAGTTATCTGTTGGTGGTTGGTGAGATGCTGTATTCTCTTCCCTTGTTATTTCCTTTATCATTATTATTACTGGTGGTAGCAGCAGTGATTTGTGTCTTAGTTACTNGAGTTATCTGTTGGTGGTTGGTGAGATGCTGTATTCTCTTCCCTTGTTATTTCCTTTATCATTATTATTACTGGTGGTAGCAGCAGTGATTTGTGTTATACCTTAGTTACTAAACTGTTCTTATCTCAACCTGTGGGAGTTGCATTCTTCTGATTCTCCTCCCCATCCCTCTGGAAGAAGGGGGAGGGCAAGAAAAGGGGGGGGTTGAGTGAGTGAAGGAGCTGCGTGGCTAGGTTTAAACCACGACAACCAGCTTCAGGAAGTTCTATGTGCCTGATACCCTAAACTAACTATGTTGGCAAACAAGCATAACAGATACTGCAGTGAAACAGAACAGCCAACAAGGACTGACATAAGGATTTATGCATGGGTTACACAGGAAGTAACTTCCTTGGGTACTTTATACAAAGAAAATGCCCACAGTGAGCCTTTTAAAATCCATCTGTGACATGTTGACACTGTTTGAAAACGCATAAAGGTAATACAGTGAAAAATACAAAAAGCCGTGTAAGAACTCTGCACATCTCATATTCCTAACACTTGGAAAACAGTAGCAAAGTATGATTTTAAATACTTGCTGTCATGGTTTAAGACTGGCCAAAACCCAGGGCACTTACTGTTACAGTGAGACATTTTAAATAACCAACACCAATTACAATACAGACAAATTACTCTGAGGTTTTCTTATTATTTAGTAAATAATTTGCTAGTATGGAAATATTATCATGCAACTCGCTGTGGATTCACCCACTCAGTGCAAATTACCTTCTCTTTTGTCACTTCAAGCATTTAGTCTGAAAGACTAGATTAAGCTGTTCATACTGTCACATCCAATCTCTTTTGAAACCAGCACAGCCGAACCACCCAGGTATTTAAGGCACTAGGATTTCAGTTCAAGAAATAAACTCCCTGTTTTTAAATATCTGTATTGCAAGAACTTTTCACTGCAATTTCTGTGGGATCGAAATGTCAGTAGCCCATTAAAGCAATGGTTTTGTGAGTACAGACCTAGGAAATCACAGGAGCCACCACTGCCTGATAGTTAAAATTACTTGCAGATCTTATCATCAAGTCTGAACAGGATGATGGTGATAGTCAAGATTGAATTGAAACAGCGTTTAGGTACTGACCTTCTGAAGCAGTACACGCTGGTTGGAAATTCTGCTTAACCCAGAAATGGACTGCACTGTTACCACACACTGCTGATGTGACCAAAAACAGCCTAAGAATCACAAATGATTTTTTATTTTAATAATAAGAGAGCAGCAATCCCGCATCATAAATGGGAAATGACATTCCTTGCTTTAGTAAGCTCCCCGGTTGACTTAGGCCACACAAATCCAAATTACACAAGATACTTCTTAGGCCTGATCTTTGCCTCACTGAGATTTTTATTCTTGTGACCACAGCAGTTCTCCAGGGACACACAGCCAAAATTCTTTCTCTTTAAATACATTAGCTGAATGCATGTATTCAGCACAAACCAGTTTTTATGTACATATTTAATGTGTGTGTGTTCTCCCCCAGACTGAAACAATCCATCTTTGAAGAGCTGAACACATCGGTCTTTGTATTCAAAACCCTCTGGGCAAACTGTTGTTTAGCAAAGGAAAGGAAACCCAAAGCAATCAGGAAACCTACTCTATGATGGGTAAAAAATATAAATCAAAGCAGCCGTGGATCTCTCTCCTGGTTTTGTATTTTGTTGAAAACATTTTTAAATAACACTGTAAGTTATAAAATATTTGACTTCACGTTACAGAATGTAACAAATACTAATGCCAGTGCAACACTCAGAACTTCCACCGGGTCTTTCACAGAAGACTTTTTGAGCTGTCCTCACTGCTGGGTACAGGCTGTGCTAAAGTTCATCGTGTTTAAGGCCTGTAAACCAAAGAGAAAGAAAATTATCTTAGATTATGCCATGAAAGAATAGATTTTATCCTCTTAGTCAAACTTACGTAGAGGAGCATCACATGCCTCTTAAACCCCACTCAGTTTCTCTAAGAGCAAGGAAAATGACACAAATACAGTATTTGTGCCTACAGACCCTGATCTTAATGTTAACTGTATTAATAGTTGTTAAAAGGTAGCAGATGACTAGGCATGCAAGTTACCTTTTTGAAAGAAACGAGTTTTCTTCTCTGTCTCAATTTGCTCTATTAATGTTCGTATCTCAGAGTCGTAGTCAACCCATTCGGGCACTATGCGGGCAGCAGCCTTTAATTTTGGTTCTTTGGTTTGGGGATTGTTGCACTGGAAGTTTAAACCATACCAAATGTAAACAGAGCAAATGTGGGAGTATCTCCTTTCCAAGGAACTGATCTAAATCTTTCATTAGCATTCACAGTTTCATTGAAGGGCAGCAAGTGAGGTCAGTTAAAAACCAAAACCCACACAAACCAAACTGTAACTGAACCCTGTTTCAGGAACGTTTTACTGTAAATACTTTAATTTTCCCATGTGCTCCTGCCTACCTGGATAGCAGACACAGGGCTAGCACAAGACTACTAAGATTTAGACAAAGCTACACAGGGAGAAACAAGTTATACATTAGCATACTGAAACTGAATCTGATACACGCCTTTTATTATGTTTGTGAAGATTCCTCTTTTGTTGTCTAGGAAAATGTGATTGCTTCCATAAAATAACATATATGGAAATCATAATAAAAAGTGATACATAATAGGGATTGTAAGGAAGTTCAGAAACTTTAGCTCTGGTCTTTAGTGTACAGAAAAGCTTATTTTAACCACTGTAAAGACACAGAGAAAACAAAACATTTTACATACATACACCAGATTCCAGCTGTGTGGTTTTCTTCAGAATTTTGTGTCTGAAGTCTCACAGTGTGCTGGTGGTGTCAAAAAATGACAATGGGAAAACCAGGATGGAGGCAGTAATCACAGAATGATTGGGAAGAGACCTTAAAGCTCACACTTCCAACCCCCTGCCATGGGCAGGGGCACCTTCCACTAGACCAGGTTGCCTTAAACACTGCCAGAGATGGGGCAGCCCCAATTCCTGTAGATATTTTCTTTCTCTGTTTCAATTTCCAAAGAAAGCCACTTTATTCTTTCTAAATATGGATAGTCTCCTCAGCATTACACCTAAAAAGCTCTTCTTGGTCCATTTCACCACTATAAGCAGGAGATAGAGGAAACCATGATACTATTAAGTAAGTCCTCTACACAGCTGGCTCTGGGGGAACTTCGTAGAGAGTTTAACAGGGTCACACAATACCCAGACAGTTAACAGTACCTCAGGAGTTCCACTAATCCAGCTGACTATGTAAAAAAGGTAAGGAATATACACGTAAGAGTGTGAAAACCCCAATCCTGTCCAGTTACAGACAGCAATATTTCATTCTGGGGCACAGTTCTCAGCTTTAACAGAAGTAAATTTGGTACAGAGCAAGCAGAGAAGGTCTCAGAGAAAAGAGTTGCTGTATTGTAGGGAACAGATACCATGTTACAGTGTCTTCCAGCAAGACTGCCTCTATGACATGACATGATATGCCATGCCATGACATACTTGTGTATCCATCTCAAAAGCCACAGAAATTACAGCAAAAAGTTTTTAATGGATAAAACCAATATAACTTGAAATCAACTCACCAAGTCTATTGTTTTAGCCTTCTTCTTGGATTCATCATCACACCAGGTTTCACACCAAAGCCATTCCTGAGGGAGGGACTTGATGGCTACCTGATGAATCATATTATTGGGAAGATCCTGCACAAATTTTGTGAGATCATAAATCAGCACTGAATGCAATGTAATTGGTTATTGAGCACGTACTTAGAAGTGGAATACCTCTGCCTATTATTTCAGCTGATTGGTCTGTTTCCTTCTTCTTATGTTTCCTGTAAGTGCTCCCCCAGTTCTTTTATCAAGTAGATTAAAAACTCAGTCGTGCTTATTTTGATAGCCAATTCCACCCCTGATTTCTCCAGCAATTTCTTCTTGTACTTAACATCTGTCCTTCCTTAGAATGACATAAGCAATACCACTGTCTGATACCTGTGGTTCAGATATTGCATGTCCCATTATAAATACCTCTAAGCAGAATTAGACTGTGTGAAATGATTAAAGCAGAACTCCACCATCTTTCCATTCCCCAGATTTGGAAAAAAAAAGCTCAAAAGCATTAAATCCAGGACTGCACCACTGCTCTAAATTTAGACTTCTAGGAAAATGGATTCCTGAAACATGAATGTGAAAAGGAAAAGCAACTAAGTTGCTATTCTGGCTCTCATCTTCCTTACTTTGCTCAATTTATATTGGGGGTTTTTAACTTTTATTATGTACTCAAGTCCTCTGATCATGAACATTCTGAACCAATATCTTGCAGAATGGAAGGAACAGCATTTAACTATGGGCAGACCCTCAGGCAGCCACACGCTGCATGTCCTCTGGCCACAGTTAAAAATAGCAGGTGTAAGTGGTAGATCCATTCGTAAGCTCCTTCCCATGTGCAACCTCTTCATTATACATAAAAATAAGTGCCAGAACTCAAGTATTAGTCACATATTATTTTGCCCATTCGTGTTGCTAAATGTGACAGAAGAAAATAGTACACATAGATGCATTGCAAAAGGCATATAATTGAATTCAAATATAGACATTAGCACAGGAAAATTACACCAAATACAAGTATTCTGAGTACACAAGACTTTAAACATTAATGTAACTGCTTTATTTTTTAAAAAGCTTCATGGTTTTTTNTGACAGAAGAAAATAGTACACATAGATGCATTGCAAAAGGCATATAATTGAATTCAAATATAGACATTAGCACAGGAAAATTACACCAAATACAAGTATTCTGAGTACACAAGACTTTAAACATTAATGTAACTGCTTTATTTTTTAAAAAGCTTCACATTATGGTTTTTTTTTTTTTTGGAATATAAAATAAATGGTTTATCACCATCTCAATTTCAAGAGAAAGGAGACTGCTTTTCTGTTGTGCCTCTCTGACTTTCTAAAGGGAAGCACAATTCCTGCATTACTACAGTAGCTCTCAGGGCTGTGAATTTACAAATTGTTATATGGAGTAGAAAGCAGAAAGACAACTGCTGGTTCCAGGGTTTAAAGTAAATAGAAGAAAACCAAGTTCTAACAAAAAAGCTGTCTATCCTTGCAAAAGAAAGTGATTTAACCTCAAAAGCAGCAAAATACATCTACAGGGTCCAAGAGGAAATACTAATGAATCAGAAAAATAAAGGAATAAGGGTAAAACCAGATTGTTTCCACTGTTCAGTGCCCAAATTTTTGTTCATTCAAAATATGTAAACTACTGAAATCTTTTTGTATCACTTTCACATTTAAAGCTGGTTTTTCAGTTTGATTTACAGTAAGACTTTTTGCATTCGCCCAGGTAACCTACACAATGGTAAAGGGGAACTCCTCCACAGCAGCATCTTTATTAGAAAAAAAGAAAAAAAGCTCAATTTAAAAATAGCAAAAAAATTGCCTCTTAATAGAAGAATTAATCTTACATTATCTCCTGCTGCTGGCTTTTATTCTTTAGGTGAAGAACAGGATGGTTAATTCTCTTTTAAGTGAATTGCCATCAGTGTAAGCATTTGTCTTGGCATCTCTACATAGACATTCCCCTGCTTCTCTGTAAAGAGTACAATACAACACACTGTACCAGTAGTCTACTTCTTATCATGTCGGTATTCAAGGCCAGGTTGGATGAAGCCTTGGGTGGCATGGTTTAGTGTCAGGTGTTCCTGCTTATGGCAGGGGGGTTGGAACTAGATGATCCTAAGGTCCTTTCCAACCATAACTATTCTATGATTCTATGTGTAATTTTTCTCCCTAGGAGGATTTTATTTACGCCCCCCTTAGCATTTTAAGTGACTTTTTTTTTTCTATCTACTTTTACTTTGTGGTTTATAGTAGCATAACCTTAACTACCATCCATGGAAGCAGCTGTGCTGGCGGATAGCAAAGAGCCAAGATTGCTTCTTCACTGAGAAGGGGAGTGAGCACTCCAGTCAGATGGTTAAAATAAAGAGGAAAACAAATGATCATGTTGCATCCTCTCAGCAGATATAAGCTGTTCAGGACTCTTGTAAAATATATTGCACTGTGGTTTGTGTTTCTGGGAACGTTGCTGTATTTGGGATAGAGTAGCAGCAATGAAGGCAGAATGTGATTCTGTATCAATAAATGGGACAGCAGAATACTATGAAAATATTACTTTGTTGTATTTCCCTTTCCAAAGTATTTCCAATTCCATTCTGCCAAGATTTAGCTGCCTTATTGCCTGTGCTCAGCCCTGACGTGCTGAGGGAATGCTAGCTGACCCTGAAGTGGCTTTCAATTTGATCCAACAGACTTTTAAGAGATACGTGCTATCATGTATTAACACTGTAATTCAAAATACAAGAATCCTAAGATGGAAAGATACACATTGCTAATGTTTTGAGAATATCAGATAAAACTGATATGTAAAGGGTGAGTGTCAGGATGTAAACTGGAGCATAGGAGGTTCCATATGAACATCAGGAGGAACTTCTTTACTGTGAGAGTGACAGAGCACTGGAACAGGTTGCCAGGGGAGTTGTGGAGTCTCCTACGTTGGAGATCTTCAAGGCCCGCCTGGACAAGTTCCTGTGTGATGTACTCTAGGTTACCCTGCTCTCACAGGGGGGTTGGACTTGATGATCTTTGAGGTCCCTTCCAACCCTTAGGATTCTGTGATTCTGTGAAAAGCAGCATTATGGTGGAAGCCCTGTACCCAGCCTCCGAATCTTAAAGGCTCTTCTGAGAGACACCTTGTACAAAAGGGTGAGACTACATTTGAAAAACACACAGCTATAGCACATCGGGACTCCCAAAGTGTGCAATACAGGGCCAATAATTCCTTCTATTTTCCAGAAAAGAGAGGCAAAATCTGACTGTTGCTATCAGTCCTATGCTCTTAACAGTTACAGCTTAAGGCTGCTCCAACACCCTGTGTCTAGGCTAGTTCCAGTTTGTAGCATAGCCATATCTCCACTTTTCTTTGTCCATTATCTGCTACCATCAATTTTCAGTTATATTTCTGGAATAAATGCAAACAATGTACCCATGTTAGACAGCAAAACTTGCTTGCAGAGTAAGTGGGTGGAATGCAGGCACTGAGAGACTTGGGTTCTGTCTGCTCTTGAGACTGTGGGATCCCTTTTCTGCTATAGGCAGGTAAAAACCTTTTAGTAATTCCACAAAGAAAATGACAAAATCAGGGGCAATCTCACTTATGAAGCCTTCCGAAGTTCACCCAAAGAGAGACATAAATGAATAGCATTATTTACCCAGGCAGAAATCGGATTACCTCTGTTATCAATCTTCTACCAAGTTAAAGAACCTCTCCTACAGGGGAAAACAATGAATTGAAGCATGTTCTGTACATCTGGGATCTACTTGTTGCTTGTGACTTGCACCCTGACCTACCCCACCTACCTTTAAAAATTCATTCTATAAATGAAGCCTATATTCACCCCAGGGTGACCATGTGCAGCAGCCACTAGAGTGCATTAGTAGTTAGCTTCAAAAAATTAATGGATAGGAAAATAGAGTGAGGAAAAGGCTCTTGCTAAAGAAGAACATAACTGCCATTATCAGAATTTAGGATTACCACTAGAAAAACACAGATGAATGTAGAACAACTACAGATTTATGCTGTTTTTCCTCATTTTTTTCACATTAAACAATTACTTAAAGTAATCATCATTTAGGGTTCAGTTTTCTGAACTGTGCTCATATGCACACTTGAAAATGTGTTAAAACAGAAATAAAGGGCAAATAGTTCCAGAGTTACAAAACATATACATTGAGACACATAATAATCCCATATATATTGAGAAAGATAAAGAAAACAAACCCCAAATTGTGTAGAGTCATATTTACCTGATCTAGATTTGACAGGCTGTTTGGATCTTGACTAAGAGCTTGGTACTGTCCCCGAAGCCTATCTCCAGCTGCAATCTTTCTGAACTTCTTAAGATCCACAACATATAAGGCACTACAAAGAATAAAAAAGAGAACTAAGATTTCTGGAGTTTCACCTTTTCATAACATTAATAAAAGCAACAAGAAACCAAAACCTCTTCCCATCCTAAAGGAATATGTGTTTTAATTAAGTGGCTGAAGCCACAATAAAAAAAGGGAAATCAATGTCATCAAAATTCATCTCTTATTCACCTCTTACTGCGAATGCATCAGCATTCAAAAGCAATTGCCCTATATCATTCAAATCAGTATCAAGACCCAGATTTTAATCAAATTCACAAGCTGCACAAAAATGCATAAGGCACTATCCTACCTAATATGGTATTTTCTTTTCCCAAGATGTGATGCCCAGTATCCAGATTTCCAGAAACGGTACCCATCCATTTCCTTACGGCTGTCACAGAAAGGTGTGTATCCATAGGGAGCTCCATTTAGATTTAGATCTCTAAGCTCTTTGAGGTCACTTCTCACAATCTAAATAACAATAAGTATTTTAATAATTTAATACTGTATTTAAAGCATGCATATGAGGGCAGTTATTGCAACAAGCTTCCTGAAGTTTGTCATTTAAGAAAGCCCTGAAACACTACAATAGTGGAGTATAGAGTATATAGTATAGTGTGTGGCACTGAATGATATTTACCACATTATTATTCTATGCAAAATAAAATGTTTATTCTGTGGCCATCTGTGTAACACATTTAACAAGTAAATGAAATAAAAGGCGTTGAGATTTCAAATTTGTAGAGCAGTGTTTCTGTTTGCCCAATACTGAATTCCATCATGCAGGAGTGTCACTTTCAAAATCTGCAGAGCATAGAATCATAGAATAGTTAGGGTTGGAAAGGACCTTAAGATCATCTAGTTCCAACCCCCCTGCCATAAGCAGGGACACCTGACACTAAACCATGCCACCCAAGGCTTCAGCTAACCTGGCCTTCAATATCGTCAGGGATGGAGCACTCACAACTTCCTTGGGCAACCCATTCCAGTGCCTCACCACCCTCACAGGAAAGAATTTCTTCCTTATATCCAATCTAAAACTCTCCTGTTTAAGTTTGAACCCGTTACCCCTTGTCCTGTCACTACAGTCCCTAAGGAAGAGTCCCTCCCCAGCATCCCTATAGGCCCCCTTCAGATACTGGAAGGCTGCTATGAGGTCTCCATGCAGCCTTCTCTTCCCCACGCTGAACAGACCCAATTTTCCCAGCCTGTCTTTGTACGGGAGATGCTCCAGTCCCCTGATGATCCCCGTGGCCCTCCTCTGGACTTGTTCCAACAGCTCCATGTCCTTTTTATGTTGAGGACACCAGAACTGCACACAATACTCCAGGTGAGGTCTAATGACAGCAGAGCATCTTCCTTCAGAAAATCCTTCCTATTTGTTACATCACTTGGGCACTCCAATATTATTGCATCATTTGAAAAATCTTTGTATCTAGTAATAAAATACTTTTAAAATAGCTTATTTAGTAATTAAACATTCTTCCATCAAACCCCACTAACCTGTCAGTGGTGAAAAGGTTTTAGCTGTTTCAGAGTACAGAGAAATTGTACAGTAGTTAGGACAGAAAACCAGCTCTACTACTGTATCCAGATGAAAATGCAGGAAGTTGCAGTGTGCACTGCGGTATCGACATTTGATTTATTCTCAAGCTTTGGAAAAAGACCAAAATATGTAATAAGTTTCTGAGGTCTTCAATAACCATCAGATAGACTCCTCAAGGTCTCATCTGAGACAGCATGTTACCTTCAGTACATGTAGTGAGAGGACAAGGGGAAATGGCTTTAAACTGAAAGAGAGGAGATTCAGATTATATATTAAAAAGAAATTCTTCCCTGTGAGGGTGATGAGGCACAGGCACAGGTTGTTCAAAGTCCTCTCACGATCACCCCAGAGACTTCATCACTCAAATATGCTTTAGGTGTGATGCACCTTTAAGATCACACACATCTCTCCAGGAGCCTTTCTCTCTCCACAGGCAATTTAGGGCAACTCAGTGTGGTGAGTGTATTCATTTCTACATGACCACAGACAAGTCAAATAATCACATTTCACATTCTGTAACACCATGGGTTTTGCTCTTTCAACTGCTATAGTCTTACAAGCCAAACATCTGAATAAAATGGCCACAGAGAATGAAACTGGATCAATTTAAGCCAAAATGAATTCCTCATACGTTTATACAATATTATTCTTTTCTTACCTGGTCAGCATCGACAAATATTATTTTATCCACAGCCAAAGGGAAAAGAACATCCAAAAAAAGAATTTTGTAGCCCCAGATAATTCTTTGTTTTTCTGTCTGTTGATAGAGCCAGCGGGGCCACTTATACTGTACTAACTCATACTTGAAACCATACTTTTTAGCCATGTGAGGAATTACATCCTAGAAGAAGAACCAAAAAGTATTAGTAGCACATGGACGTGACACACAAGGACTCAAAAGGAAAACAAGGGAACATTGCAACACCATCGTGGCAGCTGTGTTGACCTGACTGAGTACAGAGCTTCTTATTTTAAGATGTTTCCTCAATTTTGGCAGTATCCTCAGCCACACAAACAGAAAAAACATTTCTCTCAAGCTCTTGGAGGCTATCAGGAAAGAATAAATGATGATAATATTTCACTGAGCTTTGGGTTCCAGAAAAGAAGAATCTTTTACATGAGACTTCTAAAACTGTTGGTACCGAATGCATTCAGAGATCATTTCCAACTGTGAAAATTCAATTTCAACTGTATCATTACTCAGTTGTAATTTTCTTTAAAAACTACTTAAAATTCGTAAGAAAAAAATAATAAAAGGAAAACATTTCTCCTACCTTAAATGTTGGGGAGAGATAGTTTTTCAGAAACCAAAATTTAACTGGTGTTTTTGTATGACGTAGGACAGAAAGCATCATAATTCTGTGGAAATACAAGTCTATAATAAACAAACAAATACACACTGGTCATTAAATTTCAACTGCTCTTGAAACACGCTAAAACTTTCTAAGTTTAGTTTTCTTTAATTCAGTTTAAGAAGAAGTTTCTATTTCTTATTAAAAGCTTTGAAGAGCATGTGTTCAAGACTGCTTTGAGATGGACTTACTCAATCCAGATTGGTTCAGCAATATTAGAAGGTACAACTTCAAAAGTGGATCTGTCAGTAAGTTTTATTCTAAGAGAGGTCCCTGATAAAGTTAGAATAATTGCACTGTATTAACTTTGCTGCTGAGATGACTTATTTTGGAGATATTTTGGTTGAGTTTAATAGGTTGCTGATATGAAAAACAACAGCAAAGAGAAACCATAGTTCAAGTTAAGATCCTCTTCAGAAAGACGATAACTGTAAGAATCACTATTTTGGGTTCAATTTTTTTCCACTATCATAGCATTTGGCTGGGTTTACCAGACAGATTTGGAGATGCCTTACAACCTTACAAGAGGTTAAGTCTATCTTAAAATCAAGGAATAATAAACTTCAAATAAGGCAAAGAGGCACAGAGGATGTTTAACACTTGTTTTTTTACTCCTTTAAAATAAATAAGTCTTTCCCTTTATGAAGGTTGTTGTAGGTTGAGGGAAAGAAATGTAGGTGCTCAAACTGCATCAGATTACCAAAGCAATAAAATCACAAAATCTGACACCTGTAGAAAGTATTCAAATCAGGAAAGTGAGAGAAACTGCTGTAAACAGATTAGGCAATACTGTAAAAATTCCTTAAAAGCAATCATTGCTTGCTGGATGAACACTGAGCTAAGTAAAGCCATATGTACACATAGGAGTCTCTGTAGTTTGGAGTAAACATAAACAGATACAGGTCTAATGAAGTAATTTCTGTTATGTCTTTGTAAAGAGAGGCTGTGCTTCATCTGTTATGAATGTTCACACATGCACATGTGGAAGGCATGGGGTACATTTTTCTTTCTTCAAAGGATAATGGTATTTTTGAACATCTATATATTGAATCACTTTGTTCTCCAAGAAAGATTAAATTAGTCCTCATTTACTGTGATTTGACAATTTATTTGTTCTTTACACCTTGTTAAAAAAGTCAGCTTAAGCTGCTTAGCTTTAGAATGAACATTTACAGTATTGCTATGAAATTCTTGTTTCATTTTTACCTTTCCTTACCTTAAAAACCGTTCATATAAATGGCCTGAAGCAACAGAAAAGATATTAAGAATATCACTTTGCTTTTCCTTCTGTTCTGTTGGAGCTCCTTCTGAAAAGCTGAGAAAAAAAACCCAGCAAATTATTATTTGAAGCAAACATTCAGCAGAAAGAAAATACTACTGCATGACCAGTAAGTTTGTAAAGAATCAAAATTAAGAGAATACACAAAAATACTCATCCCACTTACATTCTACTCCCACTGCAACACCTATGATAACAAAATCTTTCGGAATCAACACCACATACCCAGTCACTCAGGACAAACAATGGGACAACCACAGCCTCTGATCTTTTCAATCAAACAGAATCCTAATTTGGCAAGAACTCTATGGTTTATCACAGCAAAAAGTCAGAAATACACACAGCCAGAGTATGTTGAGAACCGAGTATTTGTAGCATTGGCAACTGTTACTTTTCACATCCATTCATGTGCATTTTACATCACAACCGCCAATGCGTATTCTTGAGGTGAGGGATGTCTTCATGGCCCATAGGTACCTCAGCTGGTACCTTTCCCAGAATACTCTTGTAACATTTACTGGTCTGTGGTGATGGGATTTTCTGAGTGGTTTTCATAATATTTTCTGCATTCTCCCTTAAATTCAACCAATTGCTCTCCCTAGAAACTAACCAGTATCTTTGAAGTACATTATCCAGAGGTTTTCTGTTTCTGCTGTACAGCATTCTTTGCTTGCTTTGAATACCAAAGTTTCCTGGATCGCTTTTAATCATGGGTGCCTTCCAGCACACACAGCTAGGGAAAGGTGGCTGCAGTTTCCCTCAGAGCACTGCTTCACAGATCTTGGAATTGCAAAGGCTGCCTTAGCCAGATTGGTTACACTATGGCTTGATATTGTTGGAGATTCACTCCAGTAGTCTTTTTTTGAGCCGCATCCTGGATCTAAGGACTGGCTGAGGATTATATTTGGATCAACTGTTTACTGGATAAAGTAGAACTGCTGTGCCTTTTCTTTATCTTCTTTAACTGTCTTTGTGACTGACAACCATTGCCAAGGCTACTGAAAATAGAGGAAAACCTTTTTTGAGTCTTGTAGCAGTCATTTGGGACCAGAAAGTCTTTAGGGTAGGGAGAAAATAATGATGAAAAAGACATTCTCCCTAAATCCCTCCTACTGACATTATCCCCTTTTTACTATCTGAATTATAGCCCAAAGATGTTCTCCTGAACAATGGAGGAATCAGACTTCACGTCAATGGTAAAACTTGAATGCTTAAAGGTACTTATGGATAAAGCTACTGCAGTTTCTTTTTTCTTTTAGGGCAAAGAGATCTGTGATTACTTGGATTAAGTTGTTTATTGTTATAGTCAAGTCATTAGCTTTGAACTGGTTCCTTTTCAGAAGGCATTCCCTTTGGTTCTTTCTCTTTGCAATTATACAGCTATGACAGTTTACTGCTTGGCAGCATACTGCAGAAACAACCTGTGATGGAAATCAGGCTTTCTGAGAGCAAACATGAGTGTTTTGTACAAAGTAGATGGAATCTATTATGGAAACAATGTATTGCAAATTAGATCCTCCCCAAAATAGCCTTGAAGATCCAGAACAATTATCATCACCTTGAAAGAGGGGATGAATTTATTGTGTTACCAGCATTTCAGATTGAAGTCCCAAGCTCATTCTTCTTTGACATGAAGAAATCAAGTCACTGGAAATTCAGTAAGTACTTTTGCCAGCACCCCAGCTGTCATACTTGAGAGCCTAATCTTTTTCAGAAGTTTCTTGTGAGAAAAATCTCTGAAGTGTTACAAAGAAAGAATGCTTGGAGAACACCCAGGCCACTGTTTCTAAAATACACTGGTCAAAGGTTATCTGACTGAAATGCTCTCAAAAGGACAATTAACATGACTTGGAAACTGATACAACACCCCATGTTCTGACCCACAGCACAGATGCACTAGTCCATTAAAAAAAACCACTAATTTTTTTTCTAAGCAAAGATGAAGCATCCCATTTTGCCCTTATTCTCAAAAATTACATAAAATTTTTGTAGGAATTTTTATCTTTATTTAATAAACAACAAATTCAAATTAAAGATACTTATGAGCAACTGAAAACAAAATGTTATGATGCTATATGGGAAATTCAAAATACTACAAGTTATTAGGTCCAAATGTAAAGCTTGAGTTGTTTATTACAATTATTCATAGAACTCAAAGTTTGAAGTAAAAGGTATTTTATTGACAAATATCAAAACACTTCTTGAAGTTTTGTAAATTAAACCTAGCAGCAGACAAGCAGCATCATTGCCTGCTTTTTGATGTTCAATTTAATACATCCGAGTACCACATTACTGCTGAGATTTTCACATTGAGATTGATTTCCTGCCACAACAAAATAAAAATGCCAATGGAGACAATGAGCAGGAACTAGAAATACAAAGGAAGGGTTAAAAAGGAAATAAATAATGAGATGTACAAGACCTTATAGTTTGTCTTTCATTTGTATTATAAATCCCTTGGAGAGCCTTTTTACATACATGTATCACTATAAAGTAAGAAACGTTTGCTATGAGTACTAACAAACATGTCCTGGCACAGTTAAAGAAAATTATGCATTACCTTAGAACTGTTTCTTGATTTCTTTTTTTCCCTGTCGTTCCATCAGTAAGGAGATCTTCATTAATTTTATCAGGCTTTTTGTGTACCTAATCATTTAAATAAATGTATTTGTGGAATATGGGAAGTTAGTTGATAATAATCACTACAGCTGCGGTATCTAACTATGGTGTACTTACTAGCTAGAGCTTAACCATCTTACCAATTTCTATTTCAATAAAATACTGAACTGCATTAAACCAAACAGTAAAAATGTAATTTCATACTTTCACACTTTGTACAGAACTTACTGTAATAAGAAGAAAAGTAATCAATTATGAAAAAACGGTGATTAATAAATCAAACGGCATGTTCAAGCTGTCTGTACTACTTTATGCAAACAGTAACAAAAAGTGTGGGGAATTGTATCTCATTTTCTTCCCTCATGAGCTACTGATCCAGCTGCTACCTGGCAGAAGAAGGGCAGGAGGGCATCACACCATGCATGGACCTTACCTGAAGGGAAACTGTGATTCTCATAAGGAGAAAGCGATACATCTATCACTGAAATATAAACTCTCCCATCCAACTTCAGCAATTTCTGCTGTCTTACCCAGACATTTAATAAAGGATCCAAGTTAATTTTGTTTGCTGACCTTAATTTCCATGATTAAAAGACACCTAATTGGTTTTGAAACTCAAATAGCCTTTAAACCACTACATGTTTGAACATATTAGATTCAAACCATTTCATTTCACATAATTATACTTTCAAGCTAATGCTTCTGTTCACATTAAATCATCCATCTTCTTAGCTAATGCTTGTGAAGCCACATCCTAGGTATCAGCAAAGTCACTCTACAGTTCAACTGGATGGCAGAGCTTACATATTCTAGTTATGGGCTTAGTACGTACCATTTTTCACATAGAATAATTCTCCTGTTAGACCCACATGGCACCATTTTTCTCTGTGTTTCAAAGGCAGGTTCATCAGGTTCCAGAGTTACCCTTTTTCTCCAGATTTTGGACTTTCAATTACAGGACTGGGGAAGAGACTCCTATACGTGGTTTTACAAAATGCCTTTTGTACTTACCTTTATGTCATTCTCACTCTTTGATGTCTAAAATTTGGATATAATATACCAAGGACACCTACACAGAATGTTATTTACAAAATAGTGGAAAACATAACGCTATGAGTTCTTTCTGTTTAATATAACTCGTGTTTCATTATCCCTTTTTTTTGATACATCTTTAAGAATGAAAGTAACAATTTCATTTACACAAATTTGGTAGCTTAGGGAAGAATTCAACGTACATAATTTTAACTTCCATTCTGGTGTCTGGACTTCACATAAAATTCCTCCCCAGTCACAGAAGAGAACTGGAAGTCTCAGGAGGAAGTTACCCTCTTGGTTTAAATACGTATGTGAGCTGGGATAAGCAGTCCTTTGGACTCTCCTTCTCATTCTACTAAGCAGAGGGAAGTTTAATGTACGTAGACCCCACTCTTACACACCTTAAGCTAGATGAGAGATATCCTATTTATGTTTAGCAGGTATTTAAGAATTTCCCATGCAATTAGTATAACCTGATTGGATCAAATTAACTACACTGATTTTACACACCCTTCTCTCTTTAATTATAGAAAATCTAAATTACATATTTCAGTGTATATCTTCCAATCAAACAGCCTAAGACATACAAGTGTTAGCTGCATTTCACATAAGGAAATACTGCAGACAAAAAAAGGCATCCTTATACATACTTGGACTTTGATAATTTTGCTTCTGAAGTTGTTTAATACCACAATAACATCTGTCAGGTCAGCTACAGAATCTGTTCCTTCATGGCTGTGAGGAGACAAAAAACACATGCAAATGCACTGGCTCATAAAACACAGGTAATAACACACATCTTAGAGCATAAGGTTTAGGACCGCTGATATTTATAGAAATAAAATTTCCTGACTTGCACCTTTTTATATCTTAAACTTAGAAACTTCCTGAGTTTTACTCATCACTAGACACTGTCCACAGTGGTAGCCCTCACTTTTTAATTTGGAGTTCACAGGAAATTTAAAAATGAAGCAACCTAGAGCAGAATGTTATTCTACATTATACTGATGTATATTACATTTGAATATTAAACTACAATTAATTTGCCAAATATGGAAAATATCTTAGAAACTGCTTTGTGACAGCATCAAATGCGCTTTTAAAATGAATCTGCTTTAAGAAGTCTAGGGAAAGCTTCATCACAGTGCTGAGACAGTAAAGACTGGCTTTCAACTGGTTGTCATTGTTGACTTTACCCCTAAAGCTGTGGCTCTGCAAGACACCGCATGAATATTTGCCCTACTGAACATCAGTTTAAAGCCATTCAAGCACCTTAAAACTTTACTGCAGTCCACTGAGTAACAGGTATGAAAAATATTGCTGTCACTCTGTGATACAGTGTAAAAACATAATCCTCAGTTTTTATAGCTTTTATATCTCAATAGCCCATACATTTTTCCTTTCATCTTTTCTGTCTTTTAACAGCATTACGTGATTCCCTCTTGCTAAGGCTATGCACACAAAAAATTGGTTTAAGAAAGTAATCTGCTACCCCTTAGCCTGATTCTTTTTTTTGTTTGCCTAGAAAACAGAAATATTTAAAACTAGTCTCAATCTGCGTCATACTACTTATCTAAACATGTCAGGATTTTCTACAGTTGTCTGATTATTCTATTAAATACATATCAGCAAAATGGGCCTATGATCACCAAGTTTCATAGGGATGGCCAATTCCTGCACAAAACAATGTTCATTATTATCTCGACTTTTCTAGTCTCTGATTTAGTCTAATTTTCACTCTTTTAGACTATTGCATATATGAACAGTTGGCTGAGAATAGTCTTTCTATCACAGGGATATACAGTACTCAACAGTCACAGATCTTCATTTTAAATAAAGTTTGTCATTAAAAAGCTCTAAAATAGCAAAACTAGAGCCAACCACAAACTGTTGATAGCAGAAACGGCAGCAGCTGGCACAGTGTTCTGAGTTTTGCCCTCAGGTTTTACACGATCAAATTTTTCTGTTATTCACTCAGCTACCTCAAAATGTCTGTTACGCATTCTGTAGCCAGCTCTGCCAATGAAGATGATTTTCCCAAATCTTTAGAATGTGTGTTTGGTTTGGCTGTAAGTTTAATAGCATCACTTTGCCTTGTTATATCTCTTCTGTGGGTCCCTCACTGTTGGCTCTATCTTTGCTACGTGCCAGTTGTTTTCCTCTGCACAGCATTCAGTGTGATGAATTTCTGTCCCAGTATGAACAATGAACTGAAAATAGTGACAGTTGCCATTAGTTACCTTGGACACTTTGGTCTCAAGATCCAATTTATCTGTTTCTCCATTCACTTCTTTGTACACTATTAAACTACAGTAACTTCTTTTCCTGTCAGAGTACTTCAATTCCTAGTCACCCAACTACATGCTGAATGGTTACTTACAGAATAGGATAGCCACTCTTTTTTAGTGGGTGTCTGAAAAAAATGGAGTCCATCACTGTTCTATAATTTTAAATCAGTGTGCTGAGTTTTATACAGGACCTCTCATTTTTCCTCTGTCCCTGTGTACATGATATTCAGCATGCTGTGATTTTATACATGTAAACAGATGCACATTTCAAACAAGTGATCACAGAATCATAGAATAGTTAGGGTTGGAAATGACCTTAAGATTATCTAGTTCCAACCCCCCTGTCATGGGCATGGACACCTCACACTAAACCATGTATTCATTTCCTTCTTTTGTTTGCATTAACTTTTTCTGCTGCCATGACCATGAAGTGGGGGTTTTGAATATGACCTAGGGATTGGAAGAACTGGGTCATGATTTATAAACTCCTTCAGCAAAATCAGTAAGAATTTTGTGCTTTTCCCAAAAGATACTGAACACTGTTAGTGTAACTCAGTTTGTAAACTCACAAAAAGTAGGCATAACTTCTTTTTTAAATCCAAGCACAACGTCTTGCACACTGAGAGCACTATTAAATATTTAACAACTACTTTGTTGTTATGTAATTGGTGCACAGAACTAAAAATGCCTAGCAGACTATTTATGTCACAGCTTTTAAATGTTTCAAAACACCTGCATACTTCTAATATAAACATAAATACAAATGAACACCTACCGGCCTTTTGAAAAAACAAAACATTCAGCAGAAGTTTATACACATCTTTAGATATAAACTATTTCCTGCTGTTTTAACTACCTTTTTTCTTACCAACATCACAGAATTAAAGTTCCAATAATAGTGCTCAGACTGCTGCTTAAGTATACCAATTTTCATTCTGTAATATTTATAGTAATTTAATAGCAAATTTATTTACAAGTGTGACTGCTTAAAAATAGTGACCCTTGTTAGAAGCAGTGTTCGGGGGAACAAAAAAAAAAGGCAGTTTATTTCAAAAGCTATACATTTAGATAAAGTAAAAAATTAGTTACTTGCATTTGTATTACATAGAACTATGAGAGAAGCAAATAGGAACTGAGGTGCAGAACATGCTTAACTTCAAATGCCATATTTCTCCTGAAACTCCCATCATAATGTACAGGCCTGTGCCTCAAAGAAAACAGGTCATCTCACTCACAGGAGATGAGAACGTTCAACAGGAGAAGATAGGACTAGTACGTCAGGATGGACAATACACTGCAACACCTCTGGGCAAAATCCCATCCTATCAAATAGTTACTTAAGTTCCAATAGCAATTTGATACTATTAATACTGATATCAGTAAAAGTAATGTCAAATGTTCTGGTACAGCCTCCCAAACATACTTCAGCCCTCATACTCTAAGCCTATGGCTTGTAATAATTCAACTAAATAAATGCTTTTGCTGAGATTCCTCATCAAGTATTAATTTTGCATAACTTTGCTGAGGTCAGTTAAGCTTATCTATATTACTTCTTAGGGAAAAACAGGGATCTTAAAAAATGGCAGATGATTTAAGTTTCCTTTGATCCATCCTAAAATGTTGAGTGGTTTGTTTCATTTTTGTTCCATTTTTTAAATTCAACTACAGCTCATTACATTGCATTTTTAAACCATGATATCTTTCATAAATCACTTTATATATCTTAAGAATTGAATGTTAAATTAGACAAATGATATAGCTACAGCTGGTGGAGATTAAGTGAACTTAGGATACAGACAGTGTTTTTCTGCTTTTTCAAGTGATTGTTAGTGGTTTCTGGGAAAAAAATAAATTGAAAATAAAAACCAAATAGAATGACCCTAATATCCCATCAACATTTCCTCCTGTAACATTGAAACTGATGCATTAACTAGTGTAATCAAAAGAGCGAAGACATTAATCAATTTTTTTTCATGTTTCTAATAGCACCTGATGACTAAACATCATATGGGACTATGTGTTCCTGAACTCCAAGTAATAACAAATATTTTATAAGAAATATACCTGTTTCAGCCTGCAGAATTACAGGAATGGGGTGGAGGGGAAGGAAGAACTGAAGCTGAAATAAATGGAAACAATACTGTTCTTCTAGAACAGATCACATCCAAAGCTTCAAGAGGAAGCCCACACATGGTCAGATCTATACTGTTATATAGATCATGAGAAAAAGGATGATTTCTTCCAAGGAATAGTTGAAATGATGGCTAGCGTATGTTCCTCATATGAAAACTGACCATGGAAGTTACAGATCTATAAGCTATACAGATGGCAACTAAATGCCAGTTACTGAAATACAATGTGACTTCTTTCCATTTCCCTCTCTTGGGGTTCCTCCCAAGAGAGGGAAATGTGGCACAGCTGACATATAGCCAGGGTATGGAACTGAAAGGTGCTTCTATATCCTAAGTGATTCTTTGATGACTTAGATGACTAAGAAACACTCAGAATTAACTGAAATAAAAAACATAGCTTGAAATTAATATAATGCTCCTGTTAAAGAAAAATGCCACCCACAAATAACTGCATTCAGAGGCACCCTTAGGGCTGAAAAAAAAAATTCTGAGAGGGAAATTCATGGTACTTCCTCCAGCTGATGAAGATGCTGTTCACACTCTCAGGAAGTAAGCTATCTCTTACAAACTTTAAATCATCATTTGCTCCTCGTTCCAATTTTCTCATGTTAATTTTACTCATTTTCCTTCAGTACTGTCAGATCTGCTGCATTTTCAGATTCATTTATGTCTCCAAAAGATGGGTCAATACTTACGAAAAAACCTGATAGATCTCGTTGGATCTTCCTTTACGCAACCTCAGTGTCCAAGCACCTGGATTTGCTTTCAGCTGAAAATACCCCTATGAAAAAAAAAGGAAAGACAGACAATTGTCCTGTCAGAATCAACCACGTACACATGCGAAAATCAATTATTTCAGATTTGGTATTGCAGACAAGGTTAGTAACCATCACCTACTCTCATACTAGCCCTAGAAGTACTATGACAGTGATAAAGTCAACTATCGCCTTTCCTGTATGTCCATCTGAATGTCTTTCAGTGCTCCATTTGGTTTTAGCTGAAACTAAGTTGTATACAAAATCTCAAACGGCAACTAAATGAGCAGTAAAGGAACTGACCCTAGCTTAAAAAACAGTTGTTAAACTGACCCTAAACTGAAAAGCTTATTTCTAAATTCAAATTTCTGTCTGGAACAACTTTCCAGGTCAATACAACTCCTTCCCAATTCAGGAACACTGCATACAGTGAAAGCCAGACAAAGCATGCTTTGGAATGTGAAGAATCATTACATTTCATCATGCTGAACAACCTCTAATGTTGAGTCTGTATTCAGTACTTGTGTAAAAATCAAAGATTTACAGTTCAAGCATTTTATTCCTTGTGGTACAGTATTTACAGAGAACAAAGGACAGTAGATGGGTAACATTTTATTCATCAAAATCCTTCCCTGTCAAATTACTTCAGCCAATAGAAAATAAACCTTTCACTTCAGAAATCACAAGATCTTCTCCTATACAGATTACTAAAATAAAAAATAATTACTGTGAATGACCAGAAGAATTCTCAGGTGTGTGTTTGTCCCACAGAGGCTTTAAACATTTAGCTGAAGCATCTAAAGTAAAAGTCTTCTTTTGCCTGGATCATTGTGTAACAAAAATGGTTATTTTAATCATAATGTGATTCATACCTTAAACTTGTCAGTGGAATCTCCATCTGAACGTAACAACCTCCTACCACCTACTCCAGGCGATGAGGCTCTCAGTTTAGGCATTTAAGATATTAATCTAACATTAGGCTATATCCAAACCCGTACTGGATTAGCAGTGGGCAAAAACTTAGCAAATTAGAGATCCACATCTTTTGTAGATAGTCTCAACTCTAGGATGCTCCTGGTATCTGCAGTGTTACTAAGCTTACAACACAGTAAAATGGATTTAAAGAACACAAAGCTCTTAAGGAATTCTCATGAAGAGTGTAAAATAGTAACAATTATTTTTGTACTCAATATTTACCAGGTTGGCCATCACAATAGTATCAACCATGACAGGATTATTCTTTGTGCCCAGAGTGAACTGTAACCCTCGAGGAGGTTGTCCAGTTGTCACATCAAAGCAATGTCCTTCAAGCAATATGTATTCTAGCTCATATTCTGCTGTAACTGGCCCTTTTATCTGTGGAAGGAATAGCTCATCAAATTACATCATTTAACTATGTGGGAAAAGCAACATATTACAATGACAAATGTGTTGTGTGGGATTTCCCTCCACTAAATTTAACTGTCAAAAAGAAAAAGAGAAAAACCCTTCCAGAAGGAACTTCACTCAACTTTAAAATAGGTATCCAAGATAAAAGCAGATGAATCACCGTCTAGAGGAACATTCTCTCCATTGTTGAAGAAACTGAAGCATCTCAACCTTTATTTTCACAACACCCAATCCACAATATACACCTTTGGTTAATCAAACATCCTCAATATTTTGCATAATCTTAATGAAACAATTCTAGTGACTTTGAAGCTGAGGGATTAAAAATATAATTAAGAAACTGTGAAAGAAAAAAGGGTCAAATATATTTTCATCTGGATTAATAAACCACCCTATATTCAGGTTTATTGGAAGATTTATCTAGATTAATCCTATTACTACCAAAAATACTTAAAAAATAAAAGAGAAATAGAAAGCTAACAGACAGAATCCCTTAACTGTTTTGGTTTTTATCTCAAAAAGTAGTATTTCTGTAAACATTATAAAGCCCAACATAGCAGATAAATTGCTTTAACTTGTACTCTGCATTGTCTTTTTTCTGTTTCATTGCTTTCTTTTAATACTGTCTTTTTTTTCCTAAAGTAAGAGAGAGTGTGGAAAAAAAGATGAAAATAAAAATGGCAAAATACAAACTAATCAATTACCACAGAAAATTTTTCTGGAAAACAGGCAAAAAATTCTCACAATATTTCTGTTTCCCTCTTGAAGTGAATGGCCCAACACAAGTTTTATAATGTTTACAAACTATTACTTACATCCTGTAAATGAATGTTATCAAGATCACAGGAACTGTTCACTGCTTCAACCAACCAGCTTTCAGGAGTGATCATGTTTAGAGTCAAAAGGGGTGATTCTGGCAATTCTAGGAATTTTGCCACAGGTTGAGAGGGAAGGTGCTTGTTGATCCCATAAGTTAATTCTGGTTCCAGAACAAAATGATAGAAGCTGTTGAAAAAGAAGTGTTAGAAAACATAATACAGTTGTGCAGCATGAAGTTCCAAACATGAAGTTATTCTAAAATACTTTAAAACATGAGGAATGTTTACCAAATTAATGATGCAGCTCCCTGTTCTTTTGGAATACTGACAGACAATGCTTACAGCATTCAAATGGGCTGGAAGATAAACACATACCTATTTGCTTTTGTTATTTTCTTGCTGTGAAAGCGCATGGTTCCCATTAACATTCTAAATAGCTGGAAAGGTGTATATCCAAGAGATGCATCTAAACATCTTCAATTCCTCTCAAAGTTCAATTCCTCTCAAACCAGACAGAAAGGAAGGACTTCTGTTTCACAGGCAAGTGATGAATTCTCTAGTCTGCTGACTGAAGGACAGGCACTACCACTGGTCATTCTCATAATACGATTATAGGTAAAATATCCGCCAAAGTGATGGTACTGCTTAAACACTTCACTTAGAGGGAAAGGAATCCCTTCTGCAGAATTCATTTCAGTATAAGCATCTATAACTGAATTAGTGAACCCTGTTTTTCGGACAGCTAAGACATTTCAGTATGATACTTTCACAGTATATTCTTAATTATAATGAGGTCTCAAATGCAGACTGTACATTTACTCAGATGAAATTCTTTTTTAAGTGCTCTTAACCTGTAAAAATCATTGCACAGACTGTGGGCTGAAAGAAGTGACCAAGTTAGGCAAACAATCTCCCTCTGCAAGTTGTCACAGGCATGAAACACTCTCCACTGATTTCTTAAGTATTACTTATGAGGTGCATGTGACAGATTAGATCACTTCCCTATGATCCCATATTTGACACCTTAGAATTTTTCTCTAGACAAGGACAAACTGCTTAGGTAACATTCAACTTCCACTCAAAGTAACTAATGCAACAAAATAAACCAGAAACACAAGTCACTAAAGGGTGATAAGCTTATAACACTGTTTTTCCAAACCAAACCAGATCATGTACTTGTAAGAAAATCTATAAACTACCTACCTCTTCAGAGGTGCTTCTGACAGCTTAGATCTGCAGTTGAAAAACAACCTAAGTTTCATATTGATGATGTCTTTAAGAACCTACAGGAAAAAAAAAATATCTCTATAAAAAATGGTTCTTGATAATGACCGAACTTTGAAAACAAGACAAAGTTATCCTTGCGACATGTTGTCACTTCTCAAGCTTCAGCAGAGATCTCAACCATTTTCAAGTTCTAAATATATCTGAGCATTAAGGGAAGCTGTCAGATATTCCAAATAAAGATCTGACCTTTTCTAAAACTGCATGATTTAGCACATGATATTCTTAATAGTCAAAATGTTAATGTTTTCCCCTAGTGATGCAGTATTTTAAAGAGCAGCTATCCCTATTTTCTAATGCTTGAGTAAATTATCACTTTCTTCTATTGCATTTTCTAGATTTTAAGGCACTTGAAAGATCGTGAGTACAACACATGCCTTTTATTAATAACCAACTTAAAACAATGACTTAACTCTTACTAAAATAGTTGGATGCAGTAAATTGTTAAATATAGCAAAGCTCACAGAATTATTTTAATACTTAATTAGTTAATGATTTTTAAATGTCAGCAGTAGATTAATGATGTGTTAAACTATTCAATCAACTTCAAAACATTCCAGCAAGCTAAACTATTTCTACTCTTTCTCAGTATCTTCATTTGTTCATTTTAAAAATATTAATTTTGTGGATGGTGTTATATTGAAACCATAATATTAGGACACTAATTTTTTCTTATTTTTGTGAGCAATCTGTTTTATTTAAAGTTAACAAGGTTATTAATTTCCTTAAAGCACTCTTACAAAACCCTTATCAAATTATCTTAATTTCTGTAGTTTCTGATCCAAAGTGCTTATTTGAAAGCATAAAGCAGCTGTGTCTACCTTTATGGATATTATTGGAAAAGCTAGTATTAAAACTAAGTTAAAATACTGATACCACTAATGCTAAAATTTAAAACTACTGTAGCAGCAAGTAAATTTGGAACAAAGCAAGTCAATGGTCATCCTTAAAACTCTCTTTTTTTAGAAACATTTTTTTCTTTCCTCACTTCAACCCATGGATACACATATTCTTCACTATAGTGCTATAACTTCATGTAGTCCTACCGACCTGTTCTGCTCTAGTTTCTCATTCCCATCCTTTCTCTGTCACCTGAGTACCACCACTGTAAAACTACCGAGACAAAAAATAAAGACTAGGGAATGGCATACAGGTGATAACAAGTGAAGAAGCAGGAAACAGCAACCCAATAGCACTGGAAGCATAACAAAGGAAATTATTGTGTGACGTGGGCTAAAGACTTCCAAAATCAAAACAGAGGTCAAAGTGACTCAAGCAATTATCATTTGGAATAAAGACCATGTGTAACCAGTACTACCTGGTCTCATCTACTAAAACACACCCAGAATTTTAAACATCGAAGAAAACTGTTTCTCAAATAAAGATGTTGCCTCCAAAATGATGTGTACCTGCATTGGACTTCTCCTTCAAGCAAGACAAAAAACTTGTCCCATCAGCTAATATTTTTATCTGGTAGTATCAAGCTTTCATTTTAACCCAGAAGGGTGAAATGAAAGATCTGATTCTAGAGAAAAGGTAGTATTTCAGAGTCTTGAAATATGAATTTCTTAAGTGTTTTACTTTGCTTCACATTATGCATGAAGAGTGAGTGGATGTTTCAACTTTTGACAGAAAAGGCATAAGAGGATATAAAAATGGAAGGGGAAAAAGCAGTGTAAGAATTGATGAAACTTTCATAATTACTGCAGAGAAAGAGATAAAACAGGATGCAGCAAAAATCAAGTTACAGACTTCAGAATTGTAACAGACCATAAAGTGAAGGCAAAATTTACATTTTTATGAGAAACTATAAAGGAACCTGAGGTAGAGTAATATTCTGCAGCTAGAAAAAAAAAGACAATCATCTTAGGAGCTATGTTTTCAGGACTGATACTCTTTAGACGATCAATAGCTACACACAATGGAAGACTTCTAGATATGCCTGGCAGCATTAATCAACTGAGAAATACCCTTGGTAAGAGCTGAAAGTTTTATAGTCCAATCTTCTTATGATGATATTACAGGACAGATTTAGACCACCTCATTTAGGTACATGGGAAAATAAGGTGGTCTGGTTTAATGGAAAGAAGCATATGCCTCTTAAGATTTTGAGATGGGAGATCCTTTCTCTCTATATTATGCAGACAATCTCCTCCTTTCCTTCTAGTAACTATAAAGAGCATTTATGGACTTGCTTTTAAGAAGTTTGGTACCCGCTCCATCTGAATTTTATTTGCAAATAAGGTACTTACAATGGTGAATTAGATCCTCCCCAACTTTTAAATATAAATTTAAATAGCTAAATATCTATTTTTTAAAATACCTAAATTTTGTCTACCCTGTTACTACACTGTACATGCAGATTAGAAAAAGTTTAGTAAAAAAAGTTTAGCAACAGATATGCTAATTAAAAGAAATGACCACCATCTTACAATCAGTAACTGAGCCATCTTCTGTGCTTCTCTTGTCAATGGATCCACAATAGCAACAACATCATAGAATGGTTCATCCTGCTGAGGATTGACTTTTACTACACTGTAAAAAAAAAATAAATATGGTATGAGAAAATAAATGACATGAAAACTCTAAACTCTATTTGTGGAAATAAGAAACAGTTTTAGGTATGTATTTGTAATATCAGAGGCACTTCAGATTTTACTGCTCATGAAAACGTTTTCCTTGTTTCAACCAGTAACCATTACTGTTCCCTGTGATGCCACTAGAAAAGCTGAACATTAACAGCAACTACAGATTTAGCATTAATCTACATAGATCCATACTGGTTGTTGATTAAATACATGCACAATAACAAAATTAATCAAATAAAAAATTTGCTGTGTGTTTTCCTTCTAAAAATGGCCTTCTGGTCACTGGTCTACAGTTTCCTTTACTGATATCTAGAAGCATCAGATTTGACAAGTGCTAGCAGTGCCACATTTTTTAAAAAAACAGGGGGAAAAACAGCATCTGAAAAGTGTGAAACTTGATAGATTGGATAAGCTTTATGCATTCCAGAAAATAATTTAGTTCGATAAACTTGATTAGACTAAGTAAAAAAGACTCTAGTTAAAATACTCTGGATCTACAGGAAGGATATGTTAAAAACATGCTGTAAATATATAAAATGGACTATCTGAATTGGTTTTCCAATTATATACCTAGAAATGTGACTACCATTAGAGAGACAAACTCCTTCCAATATGTAGCATAGTACTGATTCTTATTAGTGTAACTTTGGAAAAGGTGTTAACCATTTAAAACAGACTACTGAACACTATTATGCTGCTATAGTCATTTCACTCTTTGTATATTCAACAACAGGGCCAGCTCATTGGCACAGCACACTACAGCACCTTTACCAATAAAACTAGCAGGGATTTGAAAACAGCAAAGCTTTTTTGTTTTAATCAGAGTTCTTGTTTTATTTTAAAAAATGTACTTGTCTGCTTCAGAAAGCTTACCCCAGCTAAGCTTAAATTAAATTCAGCTACCATTAGTACCCCATTACAACAAGGAGGGGATTCAAAGATGCACATCTTGGTATTTTAGGTCTCATTCATTATGATGACAACGAAAGATGATGCTTAGGGCATATTCACATTCTAAATCTTGTATCAGAAACACAAGGGGCCAACATACATGTACAGAAATGACACTAATATGAGCTCACCAAGTTTAAGTCTGTTAGATGATGACAGTCTGTTCCTGTTTTCTTAAGAAATTAGGTGCTAGTGAGCCCTATTAATTTACAATTGAATGCAATTTAACTTAATTTTGAATTACATTTGAATGCTCTGTATTTAGCTGTGGTTAAGAATGACACTGCTAAGTCACAAACTTATACAAGAATAAGAATGTGTATATTAGTTTTGCCAATATGACTCAAGGTACACAAATAGAAACAGCTGTGCTAGAGTTTTCCACATTAACAAAAATTAGTGGGGGCTGCTTTTAGCTCTAATTTGTGAAACTATTTCTAACATTTTAGTAAATGTATGAACTCAGAGTTTTTAACTCCAGATCACCACTTCCATTCAATCAATTGTAATCACCTTTTTTAGCAAATGATAAGACTGGAAAATCATTCGGTATTCCTAGTTACTTTATTTATGCTAGAGCAGATGAACAGGTTATTCATACAACCATAGAATCAACAGCTTTTTTAAAAACTGGAATACTTACTCAAGTTTCTGAAGATATGTTGTCATCAGTACATATTAATTTTAAAGTATTATAAAAGCAATGTCACAACAGAGAGAACTTACCTATGCTGTTCTTTGAGTAATTCAACATCCTGTCTCACCTCTGTTTTCAGCAAAGATGACAGTAGGGCATCTATTTTCATAATCAAATCACTGCCACTGTAGTAAATCAGGCATATACAATTTGTTTTCCATTAGGAGTAAAACAGTCACATTTTAATGTATGTCTGTCTGCATAACGGGTATTTTAAAAGCCCACATCCCAAACCTGGACTCTCTAAAACAATTGTCACCTCAAGATTTGTAGATTTGCGTAAAATCTCTGGCATTAAAATAACCAAGAACCACTACTGTCTTACAGCTTGTGAACTGTACACTTCTAAAAATTAAGTGATGCAGAACTAGCAGAATTGCCATTCAGCCTCACAGTTTGCATGGCACAATCCGGTAACATTTATAGCTCTTTATTGAGCATTCTGGTATCTTTGAGTAACCTGGTTTAGTGGATGATGTCCCTGCCCATGGTAGAAGGTTGGAACTAGATGACTAAGTTCCCTTCCAACCCAAATCATTCTATGTATTTTATTTCTTACTGGAATTTCCATAGAAACTTTGGTATAAAAATCACAGAATGGCTTGGGTTGGAAAGGACCTTAAGATTATATAGTTCCAACCCCCCTGCCATGGCCAGGCATGCCTCACCCTAGACCATGTCACCCAAGGCTTTGTACAATCACAGAATCACAGAATCCTAAGGGTTGGAAGGGACCTCAAAAGATCGAGTCCAACCCCCCTGTGAGAGCAGGGTAACCTAAATTACATCACACAGGAACTTGTCCAGGCAGGCCTTGAAGATCTCCAACGTAGGAGACTCCACAACCCCCCTGGGCAACCTGTTCCAGTGCTCTGTCACTCTCACAGTAAAGAAGTTCCTCCTGATGTTCACATGGAACCTCCTATGCCCCAGTTTACACCCATTGCCCCTTGTCCTGTCACTGGACATCACTGAAAAGAACCTAGCTCCATCATCCTGGTGCTCACCCTTTACATATTTGTAAACATTGATGAGGTCACCCCTCAGTCTCCTCTTCTCCAAGCTAAAGAGACCCAGCTCCCTCAGCCTCTCCTCATAAGGGAGATGTTCCACTCCCTTCATCATCTTCGTGGCTCTGTGCTGGACTCTTTCAAGCAATTCCCTGTCCTTCTTGAACTGAGGGGCCCAGAACTGGACACAAGATTCCAGATGCAGCCTCACCAAGGCAGAATAGAGGGGGAGGAGAACCTCTCTTGACCTACTAACCACACCCTTTCTAATGCACCCTAGGATCGCATTGGCCTTTTTGGCCACAAGGGCACATTGCTGGCTCATGGTCATACTCCCATCCACCAGGACCCCCAGGTCCCTTTCCCCTTCACTACTTTCCAGCAGGTCAACCCCCAACCTGTACTGATACATGGGGTTGTTCTTCCCCAGATGCAAGACTCCACTCCTTTTTGCCTTAGCCTCATCACACATATTACCAATGATAAAAGGCTGCACATCTCTTGAATAACTCAGGGTGCCTTTTTATTCTGCTCTGTGTTGTAACACAGCTGCAGGGTAAACGACACATGCAGCTGCAATCCAACGTATACAGTTTATACATACAGTGGAAAACTATGTTAAATAGCATAATTAGCCAAGCAAAATGATGATGCAAAATTCAGCAAATGTGCCATTTCTTCTAGAAAACAAGGCAAGGGTTTGAGTAGGTAAGTATACTAAGCCTGTCAGGGAAATCCTAAAAAGGAACTGAGGGACAGTTAAACTTGTCTATGTAGAAGTACTCAGATGCTAAGTAAGAAGACAGTAAATACGTAGCATGCAAACAACAAACACTTCAAGTGCTTTTAGAGTGTGTATATATATGTATATAGTGTGAAGAGTACTGTGACTATATATTTGAACCTTTGTTTGTATTTCTCACGCAAAAGGATTATTAATTTGTCATAGGCAATAAACATGGCAGTATAGCATAAAATTCTTTTGCATTTTGAAGCTTTACCTTTTACTACTGTTTCCCATCTCTTTGACAATAGCTTTAATCTTCTCTGCTGAGGTACTGTATGTTATCTTTTCCAACAAATTAAAGTCTTCTGCATAGAATTCATTTTCATCTAAAGGACCCAGTACCTTAGGCAGAGATAAAGTGTTACTAAGCACAGAATGTCCCAATGATGTTTCTTCTGTAAGCAAAAATATACTAAAATTTTAAATGAATAAACAATATTCAATATGCACCCCCCAGCAATCATCAATATTATTAACTATATATTACTAAACTGTAGAGTAACTACACAGGATTAGGTTTCTACAGTTATGTAATTACAGTTAATTATCACTCATAAAGAACAGCTGCAATGGAAATATCCATGATATTCTTCATTATATATACCTACGTAAAGGACCACACTATTTAGAAATAACAAGTCTAAGATATTTTGAAATTCCAATTACTATCTGCCAATCACTCTCTTTAGTTGTTTAATTCAGTGAACACAGTCTTTATTTCTCAAGGTTCCTCAAATGAAGCAGAATGGATAGAAAGAAAACAGCAAAGGATAGGAATGTAGGATATGCAGAGACAAGAAACAGAAAGTATTTTTGGTATCTGAAGGAAAAGGCGCATTGAAGTCTCAGAAAATAGCCTTTAGAATGTTGTATGGATTTTGTACTCGTAGTTCACCAGGTTAAAATAACCTAAATCAAGTTTGAGAGCCCAAGGGCTCCCCATATGTAGAATATCATGATGTATATTTGGTGCTGAGTGCCCCTCTCCCAAATTTCAATTTCTTCCTAGAAATGAGAGGTTATCTAGTAATATTACACTTTTGAATAATTAATAGATTTTAACAATACATGAGATAAAGCCATAATGTGATTATGAAATACCATGCTACTTTTGTAGAAGTCATAATTAGAAAAAAAATAATTTGCTCATAAATACAAAACTTCAGTGATGAAATAGCAAGGATTGAAAGGAAGGATAGCCCATGTCTTTTTTAAAAGTAATCTTTTAAAGTGAAAATACACTTTCAGATAGATGAATATATATTATCAAATTTATCCAAGTATTTTAAAGGAACTTATTTCCTCCAATCTTAAAATACGACAATATTTGAGGGCTTTATTTAGGCATGGAATACAGTAACAACCATTTATAAAATAATATTGCACATTTTGGTGGGTGGGGGAGAACAAAAACAGCCAACACAATTCTTCTGTACTTAATCAACAAAAATGCTTTCTGTGGGTTTGTTAGTGGTATTTCAGTTGTATCTCAGAAGCCAAATGGGATGTGCAAGAGCAACTAAAATGACAATTTAAAGAGAGTTTCTGGAAATGACATGCTGAAACAGTACCTCTATGTTTTTCTAATGGTAGATGAATAAATGGAAAATAGAAGAAATAACTCAGAGTAGTTTGTATAAACTGTATTTGTAATGTAAGGTATTGAATATCATTTTCAAGTGCTAAATAGTGAACTCAGTATTATGGGTTTTAATCACAGTTCAGCAATAGCCACACTGCAGTTAAGGCTATTAGTTTCAGAATATACATGCAAGAAACTGAAACAACAAACGTACTGTACTTTTGTCTGAACACCACGAATTAAGGCTAACAATTTAATACTTACAAACAATTTGGGTTTTTACAGCTTGGAATACTACCCCAGTCAATGTATTTTTTTTAATTATATAAGCAATATTTTATCCTACCTCAATTGTGTAAAAGATAGGTAACTTCAGGATCAAAAATGTTATTAAATGTCATTTGTAATGCATTAAATATTAATGTATTGAAAGAATTTCGTAGGATTAACTCTTAAGTAGCTGTGGGAGTGACAACATATTTACCTAGTAGCTTCAATGGAACAGAGATAATATACAAATTAGGAGTAAACCAAAATAAAACCAAAGACAAACTTCATACCACTCTCTAACAATATGCTGAATAAATGGGAAATCAATATAATGCATTTTCTTTACCTTGAACCTGAAGATCCAGGAAGTAAATATATACAGAGTGACTGAGAAATGACTTAATTTCTTTCTTACCCTGCCATTGCTTATAACAGCCATTTGCCCAGGAAGCAACTTAAGAACCTCCTGGCAGAACATCTGGTGGGTTTTAATTATATCCAGTCCTAAAGTGTTATACTTCTTCTCAAAAGTATTGTCATCCATTCCCTAAAGCAAAGGTAAAGCATGAGATAATTATTTCAGCAAAAAATAGATTTTGTAATAGCTGAGTTAATCAAAATTTTCTTCAAGTTATGTAGTAACATAAGAACCACCTCAGCCCTAGTGTAAGAATATGACTGATGGTATGGAGTCATGGTCACCCAACTAGACAGTGTGCAGTTTTTACCCTTGGGAAACTGTGAATAACCATCAGAAGAAAGCTGAGCCTGAGGTTAAACACTTTTTCTACGATCCAGAACACAGCTGCATGAAAAAGAGCTCTTAGGAAAAAAGGTATAAAAAAGTGCATAAAACTCTAAAAACCTAACAGCCATTTTAATGTGGTCATTGGATACAGCTTTAAACATGTTTTGGGGTAGCAAATATCATCCTGTTAGACATGTAACAGACCAACATTCAAAGTGGGAACAAAAACGCTGAAACTTTGCCATGTTTACAATGGCACTGGACCTCAACTGTCAAAATTACCTTGCTGTATTAAATGCTACTGATACGTATTTCTTCATCAGAAACACACAGACCAAGCAGATAAGACTAATTCAGCTAATATACTGCTTAATTAGCTGCCTTTGTTGTTCAAAATTTATTAGACAATGAAATAAGCGCATGATCCAATTAGTTTTCCAATATGGTGCCAGCAAGTTCTCTTAGTCTTCCAAATCTTCCCATTTAAAAATACTACAATTTATAGCTCTATCTGAAACAGAAATTATAGTTTGCAGCTGTTACTTGACAACTCAGCTCCACTTTACATGTGAACTTTGAAATCAGCAATCTTTACATTTTAAACCAATGAATTTTCATAGAAGCACACCATAAAATATTAGCCAGAAGTATACAATGCTCACTAACCTTAACCTCTTCAGTCTGTGCCTATTACTGCTCAAAACCACAACAGCAAGGTAAACACAGTTACTTCTGAAGTCTTAATGCATGGTAAACATTATACTGTAATTTTAAGTAAGTGAGAACTTTAAAAGTCAAAATCAACAATTAAAAATTCAACTCTTTGTCTCAACAATCCAGTATCTGTACTCCATATTTTTCAATACCCTCATATCTTCTTCCTTTACTTTAAAAAAAATTCTCTATCCTTCCATCACATAAAAGCTGTCAAAAGCTCAAATCTGCTAGAGCAGAAACTGTACAAGGGTTACAAACTTCATAGCATTTGGCCAAACACTATTCTCAACATCTCTTTACACTAAAATACATGTGAAGTGAAAAAGAAAATAGTCTAAATGATTTTGCACTCACTGGGACAAGGAATTTGGCAATTTTAGTTCCAGCAGCAAGGGATTTTGCTGTCTCTTCCTTACTGAGTTTACTTAGGAAACTTTTTGAGTTGCTGTTGTTCTGGGTTAGAAAAGCAGTCAAAATTCCTCTTGCAATGGCTGTGTTATCTTCCCTTATTTTTGATGAAGGGTTGTTCAAAATCCCAACTCGCGTATGACTGCTTGTTTTCTGTGAAGAAGAATACAGAATAATACACAGTTTTAAAGTTCCATCTGCTGTTACCTAATGTATTCATATCTATCATAGTTTTGTGAAATGCCCTTAAGTATTTAAATTATTGCAGCTCTTTGTCTTGAGAAAACAGACATCAATGCCTAATTCAAAACTTTAACTAGGAGTAAAAATATTATTAGTAAGGATTTACCTATTCCATAATACGTATTTAAAATGGAAGGGTTTTTTTTTTTAAATAGAATATTCTGCATTTTTAACATTTTAACATTTTAAAGACATACACAAGTGTTCATTTACAGACCTCAGAACTGGCTTTGTAGATGTTTTTTTGTTTTTCAAAAACCATCAAATAAAGCATAAAATAAGTACAAGAAAATTTATGCACTCATCACTTTAATCTTAACAGCAGGCAAATCTAAAGATGCCACTTAAATTTTTACTAGAGTAATGATTCTAAGGTATGATCAAATAGCATCACTAGCTGAAGAAAAGGTAAACAGACACTACTGCAGTAAAGAATACACAAATAAGGAATATTATCATTGGTATGCAACATATTTAAGTGGCAAACTCTAAACTGCAGCTCTTGAGAAAAGTTTTGTTAAAACATTTATTTGAAAAGTTTGAAAATGTGTACTTTAAACTGCTCCTGAGAAGTGTGTTATTGCTGGAAAGAAGACAGGCAGTGTGCTAGGCTACATTACAAGACATCAGCAAACCAATCAAGAGAAGCTCTTATTCTCCTCTACTCAGTACTTGTGAGGCTGCACTTGAACTGCTGCTCCTGGTTTTGGTCCCACCACTACAGTAAGAACATTTTGATGCTGGAGAAGCTTCAGAAAGGTCTACACCAGATACCAGTAATAAGCCCTAAGGGCCTGTGAGGAGATATTGGAAGAAGTCTGGCAAAGAGAAGGCTACAGAGAATGCTAACAACTACTTAATGCTGAGAGAAAAACACAAGAGGACTGAACTCTTTGCACTAGTGGCAAAGAGCATAGCAAAGTGTAATGGTAATAAATTTTGGTCTGGCAGGAAAAACTACACTAGGAAGGCAGTGCAACACCAGAACAAATTGTCAAGTGAGGCAATGCAGTTGCCACCCTGGAGATTTTCAGGACTTCTTCAGGCAAACCTACAGCTGACATGATCTGATGTTGGCAATAATCCCATTTGGAGTGGGAGGCCGAACTAGATGCCTCCAGAGGTCTCTTCCAGCTAAGACACCTCCAGTTTTTACAAATGAAGTAAAAATACATTAGCAGTTTTTGAAATATTATGTGTTAAGTGAAATAGTTAAAAGTCAGTTCCTTTCAGCCACTTCCCCTCCCAGATTCTTTTATGCTTTTCTTCAGATGCTGATGGTAGTCATGTACAAGATGTGTCAGTGCCAGTTCTGTACCTACCAGAAATTCTACTAGACCCTTATTTGACAAACTAGAGGGTCTGGAAAGGAGCAGAGAACCTCCATGCAAAGCAATGAACTTCAAAAAGAACCCTGTGTTTTTTTGTCTGTCACTAGGCCAAGTAGTTTACATGAGGTCAATCTAAGTCAAATCTATCAATGAGAATTAAGATAACCAATTAAACTGCCATTTCATAGAAGATCCAACAAGCCTTGTTTTTTTCTAATGCTTTTCCTAGATTCCCCTTACTAACATGTGGGAGCTTGCCCAGACAGCTTTCACTTCCTGGTTGGGACCTTCAGTATATTTTCCCTGCTGAAGGGGTGAAAAAATAAAACTAGAGAGGGAATACAACTGTCAAGCTCAGGTCACAGGTCTAGCAGCCAGATAAATTAAATGTTTTTCTGTAACAAGGACTTGTACTGCATATTCCTCTTTGCAGTTTTTTAAGCTTATTTTTAAGGACATGTTTGGTATCACACACTCCCTGCAGCATACCAATTTTATAATTCCCTTATGGTGGTTCTTGTTTCATTCCTGATTAGTGAAATCTAGATGTTTTCCCAATTTTAGTCTAATCACTCTTCTAACTTCCCCAGAACTGAGATTATTTTTTTTTTCATTTATATTTACATGACATTTACTTGTATACTCTTAAGTCCTATTATTAACACTGAGGAACCTAATCAAACTCTTAAATGTTGATAATCCTCCTAGCACATAAAAATACAAATTAAAAAAATTAATCTGTCTCAGAAGCACACAAACAGGATGTGAAAAAAAAGTTACTTCACAGCCACAGCTATGACATGCAATACAGAAGAACACTGCGTAATGGTTCATACCATCCTAGCTTCCCTGGCCCAGGTAACACCTCTTGGGAGAAAGTCTGTAATTGGGAAAAAATGAGAAACCATAAACTAAATAATCATTTACAGGCCTGTAAGATGCCAGTGTTGCAGGCGAGTAGAGCAAAATGAAAGCACAGTCCTGTAGGTCTGCATCTGACCCACAAAAATAATTCTTACTACACCTTTATTAAGAGTGTAATTTTTGAATGTCCACAGTGTTAAGAACATATTCATAATAATTATCCTAATAAAAACTGCTAGAAACTCACCAGGCTTTTCAAGGCATTAGAAAGCAGTCGTCTTCCAGCTGGCTTATCAAAATCAGCAACAATCCAGATAGTAACAGCATATAATGCATCGTCATCTGAAAATTAAAGATAATCCTGCTTTACATTCTGGAGAATCTTCTCATGAATAGCAAATTAATTTTCTTTGAGATTTTGAAGTTCATGTGTATGTTTTCTGACTTCAACTGTCAGGCTAATCTTTGCCACATCAGAACCTTTCACCCTTTGAACTGAAATAAAATCCTTAGGAGGTAATTTATCATGTTAATATGAGAGAGTCACTAAAATAGCCAGTCTGTTGCTGTATCACTGAAAAAAGATGGCTCTAAATTGTAAACTAGCTCCAATTAACAAGACCTGCTTTGTCCCAGGCTTCTTTTGAACACTTGCTGGATGCTGGTCATATAGCCAGAAATGAAAATAATTAAAATGAGTTAAGGCCATTCATTTCCCCATCAGCAAAGGGAGAGTCCTTTAAGCAAGGCAGGACAAAATTTACAATTTCTGGACACAACCAGGAATATACTAACTACAGTCAAAAATGTAAACTATTGTATAGATTTCTATGCAGAGAATTCCCCTTTTTTCTTGTTCTATAGCATCCTGATCTTTACTCATCACAGAAGGCCAATGGTACATGGAAAATTCTGCAAAATTATCTGTAGAAGAGTATCAGTCTATTTGGGTCTGTGATATATCCCCTGAAAGGTAATATGTATCAACAGGAATTTTGCAGTGTTCTGTGGAGATTCTAGGAAGAGATTATTATTGAGTGTTGCTGTGGTCTAGAGAAACACACTGAAGACAGAGATTTGAAATGGAGATTCCAGCTTAAAACTTAAGGGCTTTTTCACAAGAGATCTGAATCTTAGAAATGAATTGAAAGCCAGTCGTCATATGACAGCTAGCTGGGATGTCTTTGTGGGCGTAGACAGAGAATCAAATAGAGTTAGATATTTTTATTCTAAAGAAAAAGAAGTGCATGGCCTTTCTTTCTGATAATGGAATAAGTAAAATTATTAATACTGCATAAATAAATACTGCTAATAAGGCATGAAATCAACTATCCCTTAAACTGCAGGAATGCCCAATTTTGATACAGACATTATAAAGACTATACATTCATCACTTGATAATGCTGCAACTAAGATTCACTTAAAAACTGGATATAGTCTCTTTAACATCCTCAAGTAAAACCATGTTAGTATGGAAATTGCAAAGTCTTACAAAGCTTTTTAACTTCAAATCTGTAAAACAAAAAAAAACTAGCCACATCATCCATCCCATTTTGAAACTACAAAATCTAGAATAACTACCCTGTTAATTACACTTTAGGTTTATAATATTAGGATATGACCTGGTTCTTGAAAGAAAATACTGGGATATAAGGAAATCTATTTATTTACATGTGATCCTTGGGGTAATTACTTATTTGGGATATTTTACTGACAAATTACAATGATTCGTAATGCCCACACATATGTATAAATATAACACCCATATAGAAAATTAATATACCCTTTTTTGTTAAATACTTCATGCTGTCTGAAATCACAGCACTTTTATCTTGTGAGTCCAAAAAGGAAAAAGTAGAGAAGTCGTCCACATCAAATGGAACTGCAAAATGTAAAACACAATACGTTAGACTGCGTAAAAGGAAAACCATAACAATGGCCAATCAGAGAAAAATATTTACCAGATGTGGATCTGAAATGTATGTATCTTTTCTCTGCTCCAAGAATACTGGGGTTTATACGGGAAACCACATTGTGCTGATCCATAAGAAAATCCACTGCATTCACATGATCACTTAACAAACCCTGTCATAAGAGAGAAAAATTAAATCTACCTTTATTTTCAAGATAAAAAGGACCAAGTATGTTTACAATCTTTCAATTGAGATTAAAGCTTCTACATGCACCAAGTTATGGAATAGTCACAAACATATACATATCATACAGATAATATTTCAAAATAGCAGATAGCTATCTTCTGGTGAACAACTTCAGCACATTCTCAGGCTCTAGTTGAAAAAATTCTATATAATTACTACATGCTTAGTTGATCCTTCAGTCTTGTATAATCTAAAGACACTCATGCAAAACCTTGACTAAAAATTAATGTAACAATGTAATTTCGTTTGTGATATTATTAATTTCAAGCCATCTCATTTTAAAAAGCTAATATATAAACACGGCTCAACTGATTCACTATCAAATATTTCATCTTGCCTTCATTCAGAAATGTTAAACATACCATGAACACTGCCCTCTGAAAGATTCCGGTGGCATCAATAATCCTCTGGAGAATAATGGTCTCTAACTCTGCAGCATCCATCTCTTCTCTGTTAAAGGGCATGCCATTAAACAGAGCTTGAGGCAATGGACCCAGGCCACTCTTTTTATAAAAAGTTGCTCCTGCCTGATCAGATCAGAAATATCATAGGATTAAAGAAGACTCTGGCTGACTTTAGCAAAAAATGAAACTAGCCTCAAGAGATCACGAACTCTAATCTCCAATCACTATTCACTGTCACAACTTCTCATAAGTAGCCGGGACAAACCAGGAAATGTTTGGAAACCAAACAGGACACACGGGACTTATTTCTCAAATAGAATGGCAAAAGAAATTATAGATCGATATATGGTGGTTTGAAACTCCAGTTTTATCTTCTTGGTGAGAATCTTATTTGAATTAATATTCTTAGCAAAAACTATTAAGTAAAGAACACTGGAGAAAGACCTTAAGAAAGTCAGCTTCAGATGAATAAACAAGACATTTTCCCCAAAGAAAGCGCCCCCCACCCCAAACTCAAAAGGCTTTTGTGTTCAGAAGCAAAGCCTTATTTGATAAAAAAACAGAACAAGCTGGTTTTTCCTCAGAGAAAATTCAGTTAGACAACCAAATACAAATATATTGTAAGTAATTCCCCCTTCCTATTCTTTCATCCTTCATGGTATTTTAAGGTATATATTTCAGCAGAAAATTGCCTACATAATCAATTATAGATAAAAATGTCTTCTCTACAGCCTTTAAATCAAAATCCAGAGCTGTCTTTCCCAAGAGAAATTATAACCAGAAAGCACAATTAAAGGAAACAATTATTTGCCTAGAAGACCAGGCTTCAGCTCCTTGCCCAGAAGACACAGGTAAACTTCTGAAGTCCAGGACAGGCCCCTTGACATGCTTATTACAAAAAGCCTTATGGTCCTGAATGCAGCAGGCAGAGTAGTAATGCAGAAACCTTTTCCACAGTTCCACTAATCACTGAATGAAAATGGCTGAAGAAAATTTTTGACTCAAAGATACTGTATATACTTGCTTTAATATTTAGCAATCTTTCAGCTTGACAAATACCCAAATACTTGACTGTGTATTGCAGGATTTCTTACCATTCCTCCCAACATACCTTTCTCCCTTCATCATATTCAGAATGAATATCTAGGATGCTCTGAACATCAGCATGTGGGTATTCCCTTCTAAGAACATCTTTCACATGATTTACTGTTAGAACATTTCCACCTTGCACTTCCTGGTACATCTGTAAGAATTGTAAGAGAAATAATGTAAAAAATTGTCAATCATAATATAACTAAATTAATAAAAATAAAAAATAACATCTTTTTATAGTGCTCCAAGTAAATTTGATATCAATATACTTTTATACTGGTTTTATTGCTATATTGCATTTTTTATATTGCTTTAGTAATTATCACCATCACATATATTTACAATCTTCCATCAGAGCACTGTTGTGATTAATCTATTATTATACTTTTAGTCTAAATCTGAAGCAGCTGAACATGAAAGGTTATTTCTTCTCCACTGATTAGAGAAGGAATCTAAATTTTTATTATAAACTACCTAACCATGGGTAGTTACTTGAAGCTATATGGGATGAATCCAAGCCTGAATTAGTGAATAATACTTTTTTCCTATGGTGACAATTTTTCCTTACCAATGCTATTTTATTCCGTAGCATACAATTTTATTACTTTCATCAAACTTACAAAAGAAATTTGAAGTGAAATTTTTTCAATCTATTTCTTTTCAAATGAGGAATAATACATTTCTCTCTACAGCTCTGAACATCTCTACTCTGTATTTTATTGATTCTATTTTTTGCTAACTTAAAATTATATTTATCATTTCCTCCTCTTTATGTTATGAAGCAAAGTAAACAGAAGAACACAACATTTTAAAAAGCACGCTGTAAACTGATGTTTTATCATCTGGTCATGGGTAATAGTCACACATGTGTATCAGCTCCCTAACACTTGTGGATTTCTATTTCTCTTCCAAGGTACTCCTAGTTACCTCAATTACTTTCATCTTAAGCTCTTTGCATTTGTCCATGACATTAGTTTCTAGGCATTCTGAACAGAATGATAGAAAAAAAAAAATAATAAAAAAAAAAAACATGTATTAATACAATATTCTCTGATACAGTTTTGCCTGCTGAGTTTTCAATTAGACTGCTCACTTTATTTCCCTCCATTCATCTCCCACCTCTGAAATACCTGTCTACACAAACCTGCATTCTCTCACACACAAAACCAGTCTCAATCATTAAGCTGCAAGCCTGGAATTCTACACCCATGAACAGCTCAAATATGAGCAAAGAAGAACTTATCTTGTTCTGTTTCACCTTCTAAACTAGTGAACATGAACAACAAGGTTTTTTCAAAGCTTATAGGATTGCCAAATCTCTCTCCAAGAGATACAGAAGATAAGACAACCACATCATGTTAACACAAATAATACAGAACATTTTTTCACAAGAAAATACTGAAAGGTGTAAGGCATGCATCTACTTTTCTAGATTCTTGAAAAAGGCCTGTAGACAGGTCAAATGATATGAGCAAGTTATCCTGGATCCTGGAAGAGGAAAGAATTTCTGCAAATCCCTCTATAGCCTATCAATGCTATACATGATTTTAATATTTTACTTCCGTGTACTGTAAATGCAAACTTATCAAGTTGTTATAAGGTAGCAAAATCCTAACTGTATAGAAAAGAAATAAAAGTAATGAGTAAAAGGTGATTTCTTATGAAAGTACTCACGTTAATTATCGAGGTAAAGGCTTGAGAGGTGTCAGATTCCTCCATAATGTAATTAAAAGTTCTCCAAAGAGCTATTCCAGCATCTTCATTTCCATCAATTTCTTCTTTTGTATTTAAAATGAAAACAAATCCAATTCTATTAAAAACAAACAAACAAACAAACAAACATTTCACACATTTTAAAGCAATATCAGTTTCACACACGTTCTAATACTGACAATAGAAGAACAAGACATTTGCTTTCAAGTAATCTGTCCAGCATGTTGGGATGAAGAAATCACCTGTACTTAGATGGTGGTGCCATGACTGTCTGTGGTGACACTGACGATGCCAGCTATGCAGTCTTCATCAGGTCTCCCAGATTATGCTCAGGTTATCAACTATGTACTGATTTTGGATGTCTTTTCTCTTATTTAAAGCTGACCATAATTAAGATTTCTGTAAATCACTAGGATTTACTCATAGCCCTTTCTTTCCTTACCTGTCTGAAGGTTTCAACATTCTTTACATTCCTGCCATCACCTCTTGAATGCTTAAGTCTTTGTTTTAGTCTGGCCACTGTCTGTCTTATTTTTCCTGAAATGAGTGTCTTGAGTAGCTGCATGTAGACATGCTGGGGTCTTGATGTCCTGTCATCAATACATGCCATTCTTACAAGCCCTTCTTTTGCCTTTTCTACCCTCTGGGTTTCCCCCCATGCTCAAACTACCATTAATTTCCCATTTACACCGATTTTAATACATCTACTACAGGATGCCCAGATAAGTTGCAGCTGCCCCATCCCTCAGACGTGTTCAAGGCCAGATTCAAGGCCAACCCCAAGAATGGGGCTTTGAGCAATCTAGTCTAGTGGAAGGTGTCCCTACCCATGGCAGGAGGATTGGAACTAGGTTATCTTTAAGGTCCCTTCCAACCCAAACCATTCTTATGATTCTATGACATAATCAGTTGTGCATCAGATCAAAGGAGAGAGGGAAGTAAGAAATACAGCAAGTTTTCTAAAAAGATCCAAGTAATAACTAATGCATACAGAAGTTCTACAATTAACTGCTTCTCCCATTTTTTACATCTCTTGTTATTGCAAATAACTTGTCCTGGAGTTGTGTGTCATCTGGGTGCTGTAAGAACAGTCAGAAAAGCAAAATATTATATGAAACTACAGACTCCATGGCTTGTCCCCATCTTGAATACTGTGTACATTGCAGTTGCTCTAATCTCAGTGAAGTCAGACCTTTAGTCTGATCCAGTTTGGCTTATCTTATGCTGTCGTTTATTAGAAAAGGCAAATTAGGTTCCAGGCTATATTCTCCTCAAGGACCGAAGTAGTATTGTCTCCCAGGTATTAACAACAGCAATAAAATGCACAGATAACTAGTATCTGTCCTTCACTACCTTTTTTGTCATTAAAAAACATTAAGAAAAAAATAAATGATGATCAGAACTAGCATAATTTTAAAGGAAATTAAACCCCTGTACCTTATTGAGGAAATAAAAAGCTGTTTCACAGGAAGATTTTTAAATAACATGGAATTCATCTTGCTGAACCTTAGATCTAGTTTTGATGCCCTCCTCTTCTTTCATTAGCTGTGTAAATAAACAGGCACTTCTGAGAGCAGTTCATTTTTTCTTAAAGTAGGCATCTCAGATCAACCATATGCTTCCTCAGAAGTCTCTCTCTCTCTGTGTTAAATGATGACCAGTTCAGCCTCAAGCAACTGATTTTCAGAAATTCAAAACTTTTAAGTATATATACAAAACAAAACTAGGTAAAACAACCTCAGTTGAAAGAGCTAAATTCAAAATGTCCTTGAATCATGTTTTACTTACAGAACATTTGCTTAGAATTCATCTTCACATGGGCATCCAGTGGAACTATTCGACAAGGTAACTTTTTAACAGATTTCTGCAAGTCATTTTCCACAAACTCAGGTACAGTATCCCTTGCAACCTATTTTCTTAAGAATACTTAATACCCAGGTAAGCTTAATACAAGTGGTATTAACCAGTATGTTTGACTAGAATGCTGTTACATTGGCCTTCATTTGCATTCATATTTTTGCCTAGCAGAACACAAGATGAAGAAAAAAAAAAAGGAAACCAAACATCTTTTAAGACTTCTCTTCAAGCCTTTCAGTCTTCCTTACCTAAGTGGCACATTATGATGAAAGAATAATTCTGCCAGTTTCATATAATCACCTGTATCTTCTTGGACAGGATCAATTAAAAATACCTAATAAGAGAAAACATAATACACAGACAATACTTATTCTTGATGTTGGGTTTGGGGTTTGGTTTTTTTTTTCAGACATAAAATCTGAGATTTCCAAACCAGAAACTTCCAAAGAAGCTTTGTGCCTCAACTGTTTTCAGTTTCCCAGGGCATTCATTGTAAGAAAACATTAAAAGTAGAAATGGAAATAACTGCAGAACTAATGAATTTGGACCAAATACTGAAAACAGGCTTTAACCATTTACTGACCTTCAAACCAAGTGATATCACTACTCTTTTTTAGAAGAGTCCATCCCAATACTTTGTTTTTATTAAGGGGCTTGATATTCAATTTAAAAAGGATCCAGTGCTGTTTTTTGCATTACTTCTTTCAACCAACTCTTACGTGGTGAAAACCAGACTAAAATAAACAGAATATATTGACTTGAATTTTTTTAATTAAGAAGGGGAGCACTGGGATAGAATTTTTCCCTCCTGTCTCACATAATTGGGATCTGTCTGCATAGGTAGATTATCCTTATGCAGATTTAATTATGACATCAATACCTTATTTATTCAGCTTTGTGCTGCAAACTCCCCTCAGAATTGATAATTTTGCCAAAGTAGCTGAAACGCAGCAGAATAATTTTAAAAAGTCCGAACACTCCCTTCCCCTCAGATTATAATTAAATGATACATTTTAGATTTCTATACTCTAGCTGTTATATTCAACAATATTTAACTTTGAATGCAATCTACTTCATATTAGACATACACTTCATTATAAACATGCATGCATTTATTACACATTGCTTGTACTGTGGTTGTCCTTTTATATGCTAAGCTTCATGTCACTTGGCATGACTATATCAATGGGTGAGGGAAAAACTACGGATGTTATCTCTCTGGACTTCTTTAGGGCCTTTGACACAGTCCCCCACAACATCCTTCTAAGTTGCTTGGAGGTGGATTTGATGGATGGATTATTTGTTGGGTAAGGAATTGGCTGTATGGTCGCATGCAGAGAGTAGTGGTTAACAGGTCAATGTCTGGATGAAGATCAGTGATAAGTTGTGTCCTTCAGGGGTCCATGCTGGGAACAGAATTGTTTAACATATTCATGAACGACACAGAAAGTGGGATCGAGTGTACCCTCAGCAAGTGTACGGCTGACACCAAGGTGAGTGATGCAGTTTGATATGCCTGAGGGATGTGCTGCCATTCAGAGAGACCTGGACAAGCCTGAGAAGTGGGCCCATGTGAACCTCATGGGGTTCAACTAGGCCAAGTGCAAGGTCCTGCACCTGGGTCTCGGCAACCCTTGGTACAAATACAGGCTGGGGGATGAAGAGACTGACAGCACCCTTGAGGAGAAGGACTTAGGGGTGCTGGTGGACAAAAAGCTGGATAAAAAGCTGCACATGAACTGGCAGTGTGTGCTCACAGCCCAGAAAACCAACTGTATCAACCAGCTGACTCACCAAAAGAAACAGGAGGGTTGGAACTAGATGATCTTTAAGGTCCCTTCCAACCCAAACCATTCTGTGATTCAGACAATTATCTTTTGTTATTTAAATTCCAATTTAAAGCAACAATAGCTGTTTCCTTAGCCTACTAAGTGACACAGAATACTATGTACAGAAGAAACATTAGGCTAAAAAACATTCAGAATTAGTATGCTTAAATCTTTTTGTACCTCATTTTACCATCTCTAAAACAAGGACAGTTATCACTGTCTTCTCTAAGTAGTGTACTATGAAGAAAATTAATGATAGTAGTGAATTATCTCTATGTAGTAAGAAAAGCTGAAGACAAAACTGTGCTTAAGTCCACTTCTGGAAATCAGACTAATAATCACATATGACTCACTATACAAAAAGATTTCCATTGCTATTAGCAGACCCACATAAAACCCATGAAACGCTGACCTTCACAATGAATACAGCATGTGTATTCTTTCAGTAAATTGCCTGTTCAAGTATTATTACTTACACTATGCAGAAAAATTGAGTTCTCCAAACTTACCAAATTATACAAATTGCGTCTAATCTGCTGTATAACTCCGGGAAATGCAGGTTTTAGCAGTTCCTGATAGCTTGCAGGCCATGTGCTATAGCTATAGTCTTGTTCTATGTTATTAATCCACTAAAACAAAAAAAGGCAGCCACTTCAAAAACACATCAGGATGTGAATAAAACAATTTTTTTCAAGTGTAGAAACTACTTTCACAATACAAAGGTCATAATAACATATCACAGAGATATGTGTAACACAGTATAACCATCTTTGTAAGACACAGTATTTGTCTATAATCAATACTAGGAGCACTTTAGATGTATCAAAAGAACTAATGAATATATGGCTAATTTGTTCCTTTATTGTTTTCTGTGCAAGCCTTGAGAAACAGAAGACTGAATATACGCTTCTTTCAAGTGCAGAAAATTAGTATTTGAGTGCTTTTTCCACTGGCAAATAACCTTTGTAATGAAAACTGCATACATTTTGAAGCAGAGTCATTGGACAACTAGAAACAACATATTTAAGCTGTCCACAATTTATCATAATTATCCACTTACCATACTTCTGAAGAACATTTAGCAGCCCTGCATTGTATGAGGATACTATGTAGGTAGATTAATTGCTGTAGAATCAAATTCTATAGCTGTGAGTGTGCAAATACTTAGATGCATTTCTCTTTTAATTTAAATATCCTACATCTTAAAATTCTAATAAGGTATAGGCTAGAGAAAATTACACCTAATATATATTAAAGAGCTATCACCCTCCAAAATATTTTAAACTACTTACTGACATATGGGTTTATGCCTAGTATTTCAATTACACTACAAAAAAAGACAGACTGTCTCATACACAGCATTATCAAATATGTAATATTTAAATAAGCAATCATTAAATTACTTACTATTATTGAAGAGTGACGAATATCTAGTGCATAAGTGTCATCTGTAGGATGTATATGCAACCTCATGAATCTACTCAAGGTCTCCTCTTTGATTCCAAGTTCGTGAAGTCCATGCATCACTTTTCCTTCCACTTTAAGAGTCTCTAGGATACTTTTTCAGGAAGACAAAATGCTTAATGTCTACACAGACTCTTGTCATGACATCAAAATGAAAAAATATTTCAAAGACCATTAATGTGAGGATTATTGTTAGCATTGAAAATAACTTTTATATTCTCCTGCAGTCAAATGTTTAAAACAAAATCAGTTAATAATTCTGCATGTCTCCAACTTATTTAAAAAGAGAATTATAACAGATTATACAACTCTTGTTCATTCACGTTTATTTTATATGATGGAATTTCATTGATCTTTAGTAAGATGTGGCAGGACAGCACAGTGAAAGGTTTCTCGCTGCATTTCTGGCTAAGGCAGAAACCCAAGCAGGGGTACCTAAAGAGGAAGCTTTGTGAGTGTGTAGAGAAGCAGGCAGCAAGTGATGGAGACAAAGATGAGCTCTGATTCTGCATCATGGCAGAACCCTGAAAACAGCACAAAGGAAACATAGCTACACCTCCAGAAGAAGACTCTTCCCAGAAGGACACAACAGACTGGAATATTTGCAGCATCCTGAAAATTCAATGTGAGAATGGAAACAAACCTGAAGTACTCAATAGCAGAACACAGCAGCAAAGATTTTACAAATGCCTTTATTTCTATCTTGCTTCATTTTGAGTTTTTTCTATTCTGAAAGGTTTCTTCTAAAAATATGTTGAAATTAAACCTAGCACTACCACTAAAAAACGCTGTTGCACTATTACCAAAGATGATGCAGGTGATTCCATCTCAAAACTCTGGCTGAGAAAAAAAACTAAGTAAAAATTGCACGTATAAATGCTAAAACCAAGAAAGTTTAAGAACCTCCATGAAAGAAAACAGAAGACAAATTTGTGTTAAAAACCAGAAGATAAAGAATTGTGGATTTTGACAGTTCATAGCAACATAAAAAAATCCCTTTGGTTTTAGCATCAGTAGATTTATTTACAGTTCGCAGGCCTACAAAGATGATTCTAAAGTAATCAAGTCTATCCTGCTGTTGTCAACATACAGAAGAACGCAAGGGAAAATGTTTACAGTTTATGAATGCTTGCATAGAAGAAGCAAGCCACACCCGAAACAATTGTACTACAATTACTGAAACTGAAACATTTCTTATACAAAAAAGCACATTAGTTCTGCATTAATAGAATTTACTGGTGGCAAGACAAAGACTGAAATTATGGAATAATAGAATGGCCTGGGTTGAAATGGACCTTTAAAAGTCATCTAGTCCAACCGCCCTGACATGAGCAGGGATACCTTCCGCTCAAAGCCCTGTCCACCCAGCCTTGAACACTGCCAGTGATGGGGCCAGCCACAGCTTCTCTGGGCAACTTGTGCCAGTGCCTCATCATCCTCACAGTAAAGAACTTCTTCCTAATGTCTAATATAAATCTACTTCCAGTTTAAAGCCATTACCCTTGTCCTACTGTTACAGTCCCTCTCCAGCTTTCTTACAAGTCCTTTTAGGTACTGGAAGGCTGCTATAAGGTCTCCACAGAGCCTTCTCCAGCCTGAACAACCCCAACCCTCTCAGCATGTCTTCATAGAAGAGGTGCTCCAGCCCTTTGATGACCTTCCCTCCAGGGCTTTATCCCATGGTACTCTATCAATCAGATCCCACAAGAGGCCAAAGTCTGCTGTCCTGCAGTCCATGGTAGTTAGCTTGTATCCAAGAGAAAAAACACCATTTTCAACTACTTATCCAATGTTCATATTCAAAGCAATCCTACTGTAAACCAGTACTCCCTCTACTAGAGCACTTCCTGGCCCCCAGATGAGATTAACTGTCACCATGAGCACAACTTCCCCAGTATTATTAACAATTCTATAATCTTCAAATAAATTACCATCTCACCTAAAAGGATCATGAAAATTCATGTCAATATGAAGGCCATTTAGAAATAGACGTGCTTCTCCAGGTTGGATTCCAAGAATTTCATGAAAATGCTGAAAAGTAAAAAGTACTGCTAACTCAGTTATTTGTCAATACTTACACACATATATAAATAAACACACATATATATAAATAGGTATATATATAACAATAAGGCTTAAAGCAATTCTGCAAAACAGACACATCAAATCTCTTCCACATTTCTTTCGCTGAGTGTTGTTGGTAAAAACATTAACAACAAACTACTATGAGTTCTATTTAACACACTTTCAATGTACAAATACAAATAAAAATAGCTGATGATCCTTCCCCCTCCCAGCCTATACAGTCCCTACCTGTACAAGGTCGAGATAAGAAGACATTCCCAGTGTCCACCAACAGAGAGTGAAAATACATACACATACAGAAATATGTCTTCTAAGTTTTACTTGTATTACCCTTTCATATCCATTCAACAAAGGGAGATTTGTATGTGTCTTTCAGACCTCCACTTAAAACTAGTTTAACATCTTTCAGAGTTCCAAAAAAATGAGGAATTAGGAAAGACAGACTAGAAACATACAATCTCATCTAACAAAGGGACCTTGGGAAAAAACACAGATAAGGAAGGGATAACACAGCATATCCTTGCTTTGCAAAGAAGAAAATAAAATACACCATAAACGAATACACGAGGTAGTACGTGTTAAGGCAGTAAAGCATGCCTTATTTTATTTCAGAGAGCTGTGAGGCACCACACTGTTCGATCGATGGTGGTTGTAGCAAGATAAATATCAGCAGCAACAGCAGTAGTTCATTCCAACTCACCCTGTGAGGAGCAGTCAGATTTCCAGGTCTGCTTTAATTTTGAACAGAGGAATGAAGAGCACAAAAAATATACAGGAAAAAAGCAAGATGAGAAAGATGTATTTTTTCCCCTTTTAGCTCCAAGTTGCTGAACAAAGTAAGTGTGAACAAAACCACACTTTGTTCAAAAGCACACTTAACAGCAAGCAACTCAGGCTACATGTATCATTCCACTTATAAGCCTTCTACTGAGCAAATGAGAGGAAAAAAATAAAATCAGGAAAACATTGAAAGCCATATTATTTCTTTGCAGTGGTTACTTTCCCACAGCTAAATGTAAAGCAAAGCCAAAGCTGTGGCACTACAAGTGCATCCCCACATAAATGAGACAACAGTTTACTTGAAACCTCTTGTAATCCAACATATGTGCATACTACTCATAAAAGGTACCATATTCCTTAGTATAAACATTTTCACAACCCGAAGAATGGGAATACGTAATGGCACCTAACACCAGTGTATGAAATGCAGGGCTCTCAATAAAGGAAAACTGCAGCTGTGATAAGCCTGAACCTAACAGAAAGAATTTTTATGAAAGTCTAAAACACGTCCAAGACCTTGAAAAACAGCTTTTAAAATCTGTATATTTAATTTATTCTAATGGTGTAACCTGAACTTTGTAGTGCTTTCATTGCTTTTTTTGCATATACAATTACAGAAGAGTAATATAACTGCATACGCTTGCTAGAAAATACCTAAACACATATATTCAAACTCAAATATAATGTGAAGAATATTGCAGTTTTGAAGGGGTTGCATCCCACTAATGCTAAGAAATAACCAGAAAGACATTACTTTTTTTAAGGTTTAATTATTATCTTTCATGAAAATTTTAGTAGGCATTTAAAAAATGGATGTCAGTGAGCTTTCAAAATGAGGAGCAGAAATGCATGGCAGTAAGTTTCCTGTGATCAGATAAGGAAAAAAAGAAAGGGGTAATTTAACTGCTTTCCTAATTTATAAAACTCACTTTATTCCCAATCAATATCTGTCTATAAATGACAGAGTTATTTATTTTTCCCCTATGTCCCAAAGCAGGAAAGATGTCTACCTTCTTTACAATCAACTACTGCTTTGGATTATTCTGGCCAAATGCTCTTCATATTTATCTTTTCTAAACCTCACGTATCCATTGAAAAGAAGTAACCCAGAAGTAGCAGCTGGTTGCTCACGTTGACATTTTTCCCACCAGAGCTTCACACAGAGTTACACACCCTCCCAAGTCTCACTCTACAAATCCCTTCTAAGGAGCCAAAATTCATATAATTCTGACAATATCAAGTGACCTTGCAGCAGGTGAATTTCTCATTTTACCTACATGGATCATGAGACACAACTAAAACAAGCAGATGGGACAAAATTAAGCACACAGTGACTAGACCCCTCTCCACTAGGCAGAGAAGCATGGAAAGCCATAGGTATACCTGAAATCTTTCTGTAGTTAGCAATTCCGATTTGGATTACAGTTTTAATCCCAGTGTTTTGCCATGAGGTACTGTGGCCATTGAAAAATCCCCTTTAATGCCAGTGGACTCTAGGAATGAACAACGAATGTAAAGAGGATTACAGTCTCCAGAAATCTTACCAGGACTTTTCAGGATTCTTGCATAGATCTGAAAAGATACTGAAAGCTGACTGCTCATTCCTATAAACCCAGATACTCATGTAAACACAGACACTGGGAAAGACTGCAACTGGCTGATGTGGGTCATAAAAATCTTCATATTAACTAAAAAGAATGCAAGAGCAATGAAAAAACTGTCAGCCACTGGGTATGGAAATGGGAGTCTAAAAGTTTTTCAAATCCTTCAGTACTGCCATAGGAAGAGAACTGAGCTAAATCAGAGCTGAGATTCATATTGGGTTTATGCAAGGCATTTGATTGTTCAGAAGAGCATCCATTTTCTGTAACAACTTTGATGGAAGGAGTATTTTGGCATCTGTTGTGGTTTAAGCCCAGGCTGTAAATCAGAACCATGCAGCCCTCTCACAGTTACTCCCCCTCTTTCTTCCCCCCACCCTCACTCCCGGATGGTGGGGGAGGAGAATGGAAAGAATGTAACTCCCACGGGTTGAGATAAGAGCAATCCAGTAACTAAGGTATAACACAAACCACTGCTGCTACCACCAATAATAATGATAAGGGAAATAACAAGGGAAGAGAATACAACCACTCACCACTCACCAACCGATACCCAGCCCAATCTAAGCAGTGATCTAGCCCTTCAGGTAACTGCCTCCAGTTTATATACTGGGCATGACATGCTGTGGTATGGAATACTATTTTGGCTAGCTTGGGTCAGGTGTCCTGTCCCTGCTTCCTCCCGGCTTCCCCTCCTTTCTGGCAGAGCATGAGATTCAGAAAGTCCTTGGCCAGACTATAAACATTTGAGCATTAACTAAAAACATCGGTGTGTTATCAGTGCTGTTCCAAGGCTGAAAGTCAAAACCACAGCTTTGCACCAGCTACTAAGGAGAAAAAATGACTGCTACTGCTGAACCCAGGACAGCATCCAAGACTATAATTCAAAGTTGATAATACTTGTAATAAGTATTTTCTTGCTAAACTGTCAGCAAATTACTGCACTGGAGGTTGTGAGTTGTGTTTAATGAGATTTTTTTTTCTTTTATCTATAGCAGTTCTCAGTTCTCAGTTTATTTCTTAGTTATCAATTCATTACACCTAAATCATCACATGCCTTTCAGCTTTTAATACCTTTATTTGCTCTCACTGTATTTCCTATTCAACTTTCATTATCTTGAGAGGGAATCATTCAGTTACACACAGCATGAGATCATACTTCTCTTGCTGCTAGATGGATGTAATGCAGTTCAAGAACATACATGCCAATTTATAGTGCTCCAGCAGCAGTTTTCAGGAAGTTTCCCTACTTTTATTCAACATATTTCAGCTTTTAGCTGTCTAAGAGCCTGTAGCCTTTAGACTGCAGATAGGATGTCATATGAAACTTAAGCTTAGTGTGATAAGTGCCTAAGATCCATATTACAGTCATGGAATCATACAAGTAATTCAGCTGACCAACCAAATAGATACCCAGCTGTTGGCACGGGAGTCACGGACAACGCTGAGACAATCAATGTGATCAAGCGAATGCCATTTTATTAGACAAAGTGTCAACCTTATATAGAGATTCTTAGCACAGCTACAGTGATTTGGCAATTGTTGATTGGGCACCTTAACCCTTAACAATACTAGGATTGGATAACACTGTCCTGGGAACTCAAGCCCCAGAACTTCTCAGCTCCCTCTCTCTGATCTTACAGCGGGTGTTTCTTTTACTCCCTAATCCATGGCCTTCAGTTTATCTCAACTCCGTTTCTGTTCTCAGGCAGGCTGCCTTACACCGAGGTCTCTGGATTGCTCACAAAATGTCCATTGTCAGACAGCCTGTCCACACTCAGCATCATCTGTTTCAGGATAAGGTATCTTGGACCAGAAAGTAGGGGTTAGGCAAAAGTGAATGGATGCCCCAGTGCACACATCTGCCAGACCTGTGTGGCTAACTTGTACAGCCTGAGGCATCTCAAATGACATATGAAATTAAAGTTTAGGCAACTCAGAAATGCCCAAAAGACAACCATTGAGTGAACTACATTGTTTTTGATGTTCACTGACTACGTATTTCTTGTCATACTAGGAGTTTAGACATCATATACATGTGCCTAAATGCAGACGTCTTAATTTCAATGAAAATTTTAGTAACTTTTCCTAATAGTTACATATAGTAATAATTGCAATTCCTCATACACCTTTACTGTTTTGCATTTTGGAGTACAAGAGTAGTTTTTCATTAAGCAGTTCATTTTGATTTTTTGCATTAACAGAGCTCTAATTTGAGAAAGACATTGTAAAGACCTCATCAAGAAACAAAGTCCTGATACTAACACTCTTACTCTGGTGATACCATGATTATCAGGGCTTTGATTTGATTTGCTTTATCATGACCATAACCCTAACAACAAAGACAAAGGAAAACACATACCTCAGCTATATGTAGAAAGCAATGAAGCACCATGTAGGTACTGATTTGCTTCCTGGAGCAAAAAATATGAGACTTTTCACTAGTGCAAGAAACAAAAGGTCTGCCTAATGCTGAGCAATGGAGATGACAAGCTCTTTATGAGAAGACTACATCAGTGCAACAGGGACAGACCTCACCTGGGGTACTGTGTGCAGTTCTGGTGTCCTCAATATAAAAAGGACATGGAACTGTTGGAACAAGTCCAGAGGAGGACCACGAGGATGATCAGGGGACTGGAGCATCTCCCATACAAAGACAGGCTGAGAAAGCTGGGACAGTTTAGCCTGGAGAAGAGAAGGCTGCATGGAGACCTCATAGCAGCCTTCCAGTATCTGAAGGGATGCTGAGGAGGGGCTCTTCATTAGGGACTGTAGTGACAGGACAAGGGGTAACGGGTTCAAACTTAAACAGGAGAGGTTTAGATTGGATCTAAGGAAGAAATTCTTTCCTGTGAGGGTGGTGAGGCACTGGAATGGGTTGCCCAGGGAGGTTGTGAGTGCCCCATCCCTGGCGGTGTTCAAGGCCAGGTTGGATGAAGCCTTGGGTTGCATGGTTCAGTATGGAGTGTCCCTGCTTATGGCAAGGGTGTTGGAACTAGATGATCTTAAGGTCCTTTCCAACCATAACTATTCTACGGTTCTATGACATTCAGCATTTTTACTCTTTTAAAAGGTGGAACTGGAAAAGCATTTCCCTAAAAATACTAGTCCTGGCAAGGCAAGGGGAAAGGACCTGAATGGATACAAAGCAAAATGATACATGGAAATGTTGCAAAAGTACTGGAGTGCCACAGATAAGCAATACAACCCCTTGGCTACAGTGCTGGTCAGTTTTAACACTATATGAAAACACATGTTCTGAAGAGCAAGATTAAGGACAGTGCTATGGATGTCATGGCATGTGACCAGTCCTCAAAGCATGCTGGCTAACATTTAACACTCAACTTGAAAGAAAAAATACAAACCCCGCATTGAGACAGAAAACACAACAGATGTCATGAATCTGACAAACATAACATAGAAACTCTTGATATATCTCAGACCAGTCAAAATCACATGAACTGTGACTCCTCATGTGACACAAGGCACAAAAAGATGCAGTGCAAAGATAAAAATAAAAGCACCTACTATAGATGACATTCAAAGCTGTCTCAGAATAGTTGCATGTGTAATTCTGAGAATGTGGAGAGCTCAAAGCTAGTACATGTTGACCATAGTATAAGCAGCTAGCCTAGATTCAAGACCAAAGCTTTAGAAAGTTAACACCTATTTTGCTGTCACAGCACACAATTTATGACTGAACATAACAGTGCAGAACTTATTTGTCCTTGCCTAACTCTGTAAAATCAAGAGGGAAGAGGAAAAGTACCAAAACCATCAGGAAGTGAAAAATCTGAACTCAGTATTTCAATGTTATTTATTTAGTAAAAGATGTTTAAAACAATTAGCCATTTGTTTGACAGAAACTATGTGAAAGTTGCTACGCTAATAAAAAGCTCCAAAACCAGTAATACAATAGCAACTCAAACGCCCATTTGAAGAAATGAAAACAAACCTTCTGATTTTCCTCTATTTCATTTCGCATTTTCTTGTCTACAGGCACTCTGGTCAGTGATCTGTAAAAATAAAACATTTGCATCACTCAACCACTGTATTTAAAAAAATGCACTAAATAACATGAAATATGTATTTCAATATACCATATCCAATGCACTGCAATTGAAGATGCTGTAATTGAGACTCCAAAAAGGAGTAATGAAGTTTCATAATTTTTTTTTCTTCCCAAAGCAATCATTTTGTTCTGTGTTAGTCAAGTAAACTCAGGTTTCAAATTTAGGCCAGGTTTTGTTGAAATAATATCATCAGCATATTTTTAACCACTGTCTTTCCTCTTTTTTTCTTCTGGAAAATAGCATGTATATAATGAAAAAGTTGTTTGATGATATAAATTATTACCTAAGTACATGCAATATTTGTATATTTTAAGTTAATGTTACTAACTCAATACTACTCAACATCAGAGCACAGACAGCCAAGGATATAACTTAATGTTTTGGTCAAAGGCAAGGAAAATACAGAAAGAATAACTACTTAAAAATTAGATGCGATTAGAACAAAGATTTGGAGATGGAAAATGTTGAAAATGTTAATCATTCACAGCCAATCAACATTTTAGTTATCTTAGTCATTTGACCTTTAGAAGATAATCCATTAGTTTGTCTTTTTTACCTTTCAATAACATTGTGAAAGGCTATTTTAACTTCCTCTGTCACAACATATTGTATATGAGGTTTGTAATTACTAGGCTATTATAAAATACTCCCAGAGCAAATTATTCTCTCCATTAAGAACCTCTAAACCATATTAACCTAAATTCCCAATAAAGGCCAGAATAAATATTCTAGTTGCATACATAAATATTTTCCTTAAAACATGATTGAAAATGTTTTAGCAAATCTGTATGGAGCTTTAAGAAAAACTGAAGTAATCTTAAATCTGGAAATTAAGTAAACAAACAGAATGACCCTACTAAGCCAACTTCAATTACAGATAATAAAGCAGTTATTTAATAACATAAATTCTCACCTCTCTCCCAAAGTAAACTGATTTAGAATGGATCTTGCTAGTAAACTCGACATTTTTTTGCAATAGGTCAGAAATAAGATGACAATCAGTTCACCTTAAATAAATACTTAAGCTTTCCAGGCAATCAAAGAGACTACTTATTAAGTGCAAACAATATGATTTCCAAGATTTGTTTATAAATGTTACACAATTCATCACAGTTAAATACCTTTTCCCTATTTACACCCTCTAAATATTCTGCCAGATTATTTTTGTGACTGTGAATGTCTTTTGGACCACATGATGAAAGGACAATAATGGATCAAGAAGGAGCTGTATTTATACCGAGTCACATTTGGTAGGATTTCCTTGGCTTAAAAGGAGGAAGGTGTAACTCAAACTGTGATGTTAAAGACAGCACTAAAAAAAAGAACAGTCAACGTGGACTATATTATTATATAGTTACTGGAGGATGTGCTTAATAACTTGCTTATTGTTGCCCAACTAATCTGAACTCTCCCATAAAGCTCTATAATCATGCTGCTAGCTACTTTCTATGCACATAAAGTGGTAAGTGGTAAGTGTATTTAATACTAAATATATCTTCTATTGTACTACTTTCTGTGTTCACTTGTTTTGAAATAAATGTTGTAGACAGGAAAGCAGGAAACTATAAACATTGAAAAAGAAACATTGCTGCTTAAGATTTTTAAAAATATGATAAAGAATAACTACAAAGAATATCTGAAGCCAAATCAATATTTGTAAAAACAGATGAGGATTATTTAAAAATACTATCAAGTCAGAAGTCTTAAAACGTGACTATGTAGGTCACTGCTTTAAGGGACCTTCTACCAGTAATAAACATAATTCAAGAACACTACAGAAATTTTCTCATTAACAGCTACTTAACAGAAGGACTCCATCACAAGGTGGAAATTTAACATCTGGCGGTACTACTGCAACTATTATTCTGACTTCATTGCAATCATTTTAGAGAGTTCTGAAGTAAAAAAAAAAAAAAAA
>NDXB01002321.1:126864-139463 GCA_002631895.1 Agapornis roseicollis | reverse complement strand
ATATTTTATGAGGTTTAGAAAAAAAAAAAAAAAAAAAAATACTTCGGAGCTTAAAAAAAAAATCTGATTTTTATCCTGCTAAACTTAATAGAAATAGTAGTAGGGCCTGCAGCTCTCAGAATCACTGCTTCATTCTGCATACACAGGTGATAAAAACTGCACAGATAAAAAGAACAACCTAAATCTTTACAAATAGCTTAGAGTAGTAAATCAGAAACATAAAAAATGGATGTGAAAATAATAAAAAGGTGAAAAGGAGAAGACAAAGCTGGCCCAACATTAGCAAGGAAGTAAAAGCAAAAGGTAAGTATCTGCAAAAGGTAAGCTTTACTGATAACTATTTTGGTAATAAGAAAGCAATATATTAAAGAATTGTTAGGTAGCTCCTTGTCTATGCACTACTCTCAACAATGCAAGATTCTAGCAAGACTTTAAAGCGTGATGAGTGACCCTTCTAAAGGACACCCCAGGAATTTGAGGTAACATGTATAAACCTTGTCCAGGGGAAGGTGGCCCTGTCCATGGCAGGGGGCTGGAACAAGATGATCTTTAAGGTCCCTTCCAACCAAAATCTTTCTATAACTCTATGATTAAAGTACCCATGAAAGACATCTTTCCATTCTGAGTTCAGTCATTTGTTCAATGCTTTGGAGCTTCACAAAATTTTACACATTTTTCTAAATTTAAGTGCCAAAGACCCACTAAAACAGAAAAACTTTACTGCCTGAAAGTAAATGGATACTATTTACCATTCTACATGATGCAGAAATGTTCTTATATGACTGTAAGGTTGTAATATTTTCTATCATAATTTCATGTGTCTTGATTCTTACCTGGAAGAATATGTAGCTATGTAGTACTGCATATTAGGTGAAAAAAAGGAAACTTTTTAGATATTCACAATGTTAATTCATGGATGAAAAATGAATAGAAAGAAACAGAGCATTGTCATTCTTACTATTGCTGCTTGTATATCAGATAATTATGGCATGCATATAAAAATATCCGACAAAATGAATTATCAAAATGTTGCCATGACATATATCAGCTGTTACACTGTCTACATCTGATGACCTTTTGTAAAAATCTACCTCAGATTAACCTTTTCAACTAGAAATAGTGAGCCCCCCAAAAAACAAACAAAAAAAACAGAAAAAAAAAATCAACAAATATTATAAACTAGAAAATGAAAGAAACTTCCAGAGGAATGGAATATTCACTTTTTATGGTCTAAGGGACACCTCAATTTTAAGGGGTTCAATATTTAATTTTTAGTATCATAGCAGTAGTTCTAAAGTTTTTATACACCCTTCTCAAACCAAATTTGCAGAATTAAAAAATGGTTGTTTTCACATCTGAACTGTGTGAAATTAAAAAAAACAAACCAAAACTACTATTATAATGATCAGATATCTATCTGAAGTGATTAAGCAATATCTTTTGATTTCCTGTTTTTTCTATTGTTCTTCAGACCATTTTTCTTTGACTCGTAGAATCATAGAATAGTTAGGGTTGGAAAGGACCTTAAGATCATCTAGTTCCAACACCCCTGCCATAAGCAGGGACACCCCACACTAAACCATGCCACCCAAGGCTTCGTCCAACCTGGCCTTGAACACCGCCAGGGATGGGGCACTCACAACCTCCCTGGGCAACCCATTCCAGTGCCTCACCACCCTCACAGGAAAGAATTTCTTCCTTAGATCCAATCTAAACCTCTCCTGTTTAAGTTTGAACCCGTTACCCCTTGTCCTGTCACTACAGTCCCTAATGAAGAGTCCCTCCCCAGCATCTCTATAGGCCCCCTTCAGATACTGGAAGGCTGCTATCAGGTCTCCATGCAGCCTTCTCTTCCCTAGGCTGAACAGCCCCAACTTTCCCAGCCTGCCTTCATATGGGAGATGCTCCAGTCCCCTGATTATCTTCGTGGCCCTCCTCTGGACTTGTTCCAACACAACTCTGTGTGAGGCCATCCAACCAGCTTGTTAAGCATGATTGGAATACTAAGGAGATATACTAACTTTGAATTATGTAAATATTTGCACTCTGTCATGTTAAAAACAACACGCTAGAATAACTTGTTAGAATAAATTATACAGGAACTGCAATTCCCCTTTAAACAATTCTAGAGGCTTCTCATACTTTTACCCATAAAAATAAGATGCTTGAAGAGTAGGTAAATTAGGCTCTAATGCCACAAATAGACAGTGGGAGTTGGAGTGGGATGTAACAATTTAATGACTTTTTAAATCAGCGATTTAAATGTCACCTAGCATACTTCAAACTGACTTTTTTCCTTTCCTTTAAAGAACAGAACTGGCCTTACAGTTCAACATTATATTCTTCTACCTTCTAACAGAAAGTGGCATTTTCTGACTGCTAATGTAAGTGTAAACTTGAACCCCACTATTTCTTAATAATTATGTTTCAGGCATTTAGAAAGTTTCTTTTCTTCTTTGAAATGAGAGGTTACAAAGGTAGTTTTTCCATTACAGTGTAGATTTTCCATAAAAGAAAATCAGAGATGACAATGAAACACACTGGTAATTAAACAACAGTTGTAAACTGTGAAAGCACACTGAGTTAAGAAGCCTGTTTAGCATCATATTTGAGTAATTTAAGCAAATATTGCAGATAGGATTACATGAAGATCTTATTAAATATAAAGAAAAGCATTTCTCAATTACAATACACTTAGCTTAGAGAAAGAGCAATTTTTAATATTAGTACAGAGGGAAACACTGCTAATTTATTTAATAATGATCTTGATCTTTTATTAAGCAATCTGTTATGGGAGACAGGTCTTCCCCAGTAAGAACACTAGCCTACAGTAGCTGGGGCCCAATCTCATCAGCAGTGTTGTGCTTAGAACTAATTTGTGTGGATCCCCCATGAAATTTATTAATAGAATTTTGCCTTTCCCTGCTGTGAGTAGATCTGTTATTAATCAACAGAATTCTCCAGCTGGGACGATACCAATCCAGTAAAAGCCAGAACTAGGCATGCAACCATACGTGCCTGAAGGATTGGGATGCCTTCGTGGCATCTTCTGCATTAGACAGGGAATATTTAAGAGACAAATCATAAGCTCTCCCAGGAGTTCTTTTCTACTCAATGAAATTGCTTGGAATCCATCTAGCAAGCTGTAAAACATGAATATATGACTGCAGGATTTGGGTATAAATCTGTACTACTGCCATCACATTGAAATGCAAACATAAAAATAGTATTTGGAAAACATGCTTAAGCGTCATACCTGGCTCTTATTGGGAAGTTCTGAGCTATGTCTTTCATGATCTTTAAGGCATCATAAGCAGGGGTAGACATAATTCGAGCAGCTGCTTGAAAACTAAGATCTGGGGAAAAAAAAAATAAACCACCATGACTGAAAGTGTCACTCTTAATCAATATTGTCTACAATCAGACAACTGTTCCATATACACACTCTAACTATTAACATTTTTATGCTTCAATTATATATTATGAAGTAACATTATTAAGGTCAAAAAGACACTTAAAAGTTGGAAATACCAAATTCAGGCTTTCCTACAAGAAATCTGCTGGGCCATCTTGAACATACACATTGCACGTGTAATTTCTAAGTTTACAATAACATAGTGTTAAAAATAGATAATTCATCATCTGGTATTATGACAGCATCACAAAGGTATCATGCTCAAACCTACAAACACACCAACCCACAGACACCCATAACTGTAGTAAAGAGCAAGATCTTTCCAGCTCCAGGACTTCACAAGGTTTTCAGAGAACAGATACATTAAATGTAGAAAGCTGTACTGAGCATGTGAGGTGTACAATTTTCAAGAGTTGCAGCAATTTCACAGGGAGAGAATATGGAGACTCATGAAACAAAGGCCAATCTACTGTCAAATTTCAGTTCTTTTAAGTGTCCAGCACCGTTTTTAAAGTGATCTCATTTTTCTTTCTGTGCTTCTTCTTAGAATGAAGTAATTTTCATATATCAGGACAGTTTATAATCCATTTGCTTATCCACTGGAAAAAAGAATGACAGAATTCAGCTAGCCTTCCCTGTTGCCTAACTTGTGTGTGACAAATCTTGACACATGAGACTAGCGAAAATCCAATTTGCTACCGATAGAGTAAGGCAATAATATACCAGGTGCTTCTGTGTACTTTGGATACCTCAGGGCGATGATGCTTTTTCCTCACAATCTGCTAGTTAAGACACTGGAGCAGCAACTGAAAGCCTCAGGTTATTCAGTTTGAGGAAAGCTGATACCACATATAGTAAAAACTGCTGGGCAGAAAGCAATAGAGGATGCTTCCTGGATTAACTTCACACCATCGTTATGATTCAATTTGGAATTAAAAAAAAAAAAAGTCTGAAGAAAAGTGAATAGCACATGTTCCCAGTTCTAGCTGATAAAATACGCCTTGGCTGGAAGAAAAGGTGGGCCTGACAGTTGGAATGTTAACTTGGTATTTCTTAATACTTTCAACAAAAAGTGTAAAGAGATCACCATTTTCAAAAAGAATATTTCAGATTCCTTTCAACAGCCACACGAGCTGTGAGCAGGTGAAGCAATAGCCAATTGCTGCTGTTACTATAGACAGTCATCTTTCACCAGCTAAACACCTAGGACACTCACTTAAAATCCTTCATAAATTATTACTAATTTCTAATTTAGGCTGACCATCTAGAGTACAAATATTTAAACCCTGTTGAGGAAAACTGACATGTCTTTTTACCTTTTTGCTTATCTCTGATCAGGGACTGTCCCTTACAGACCTCCCTTTGTAGCACCCTAACACAGCTGAGAGCAGTGTAGGGCACTTTGGTGAAAAGATGATCCTGAGCTTAAAACAGATCACGAAGCATACTTTGAAAGCTAAGGAAGCCCTAGAAATCAAGAGGCTGTTCACACACAGAAAAGGAGTTATTAAAGGGAATATCACATTGGTACTCTGTGCATCGCTTTTCACTATGAATAGTAAAGCTAATTACCTACCTAAAACATAAAGGCTCTTGAAAGACAACTCCTGAATGGTATATATAAATAGGTATTTATAAATGGTCATTTATAAATAGATGTATGCCCCATAGCTGAAGGAGTCTTGGATAAATTTGATTATATTTTTACTTTGGAGCTAATTAAGAGTAGCTGAACCATTACTCAGCTGCTGTAATTAGTTATTAAGAATGAATTAGAGAAAGCTACCAGTTATGTCAGGACTAACAGAAAAACTGCTCCACACAAAGAGGGGGCTGAAGACCCCCTGTCTGAAAAGGCCCTGAATGTACTTATCTCAAGTCAGTACCAGTCTTCCTGGCACTGAACAAACAGCATCCGAACACTTCACAACACTGCTTGGGGAGCAGCATCAATTTCACTTTTCATTTACACAGCTGGGTCATCACAGAAAAGGTCATCACTAAACAGAGCACTAAACCTTGTATAGGCTTTTGTGAAGACAGACACGAAAGCGATCAAAGTTTTACAGTCACTTCTGTTTGAATATGAAGAGAGTGATATTCAATCACGTAAAAAAGATTTATACAGACAAAAAGAGAATTTTCTTTTTATTTGCACAGTAGATTTCTTAGTACTGATATCCAATATTTTTGAAGTATTTTTTTGGACCAAGATAAATCCTGGAGCTGAAGGGGATTTCATTGATAAAAGACTGTAAGTAAACTACAACAATCTCAAATAGCTGGTTTCAGGCTGGACACTGCTAACAAGCTCTGTTATAGTGAAAATCCCAAAAAGAAACTCAAGTTCAGATGACTGCTGTGTCTCCTTCATTGCACTGCTGTTATAGTAGTATAGACAAACCAGTTTTAAACAGGTTGTCCTGTAAAACTGAAGAATGTAACAGGCAAAATTTAGTTGCCTAAACTTAAGTGTTATAAAATTTTGACATTTTAGGGATCTAATTTAGAGTGATGTATAATTCCATTCAAGCCACAAAATGTCCTCCAGGTCATCACACATAAGCTGTTTAGAAATCAACTTCTACATATTTGTTCTCCTTTTCCACAGTACAGCTTTTAAAAGCATGTTTTTCCATTTGATGTTGTATTAAAAAAATGAACCAACATGAACTCCAGACCACTGATAAAGTTAGGATTTATAAAGAAAGTAAACTGCCAACCTGTATTTTGTCTTAACAGTCATGTCAAAATTATATTTTTTGCCTGACCTCTCAATAAAAAAAACCTAGAACTAAATTTAACATCTGAGATAAAACATCAGGTAGAAAAAATAACCAATATAACTCCTGTCTTTAAAATCAGTAAAGCTAGTTATGATGCTTCATCTAATAAAACTATTTCAACGCTCCTATAATTTCTAGCACGCAATACTAAGACAAGACAGCAACACATTCTTCTTTAATACTTGAGATAATACTGCCTTTTTAATATGTCTCTTTCTAAAAGAAGCTTTTATCATAATGCTGAAACATCAGCATAATAAAGGACAATTAAACAAAGTACTGTGTTAAAAAAAAAAATGCCATACATACCCTGTAGCTCCCAAACCTTCAGTGGTTCCATGTTGTCAGTGGTTTCAATTAGATGTTTTTTAAACTCTTTCAGATTATTTTTCAGATCAGGATGCATCTGTCTACAGGAAACCGTATTTTTTAAAAGAAGACAACATCAGTAACACACATCTCTGCTTTTATCCACAATATTGCTCACAGCAAATACTGCATTCTTAGAGTAAGAAGCAAGAATTATAATTTTAATTCATTCTTAAGACAAAAATGAGAACGTGCGGTGAGAAGAGATGATTTCTGAGAACTAAAAGCCAGTTAACTCCAAGGATGAGTTCAGTGTTTTGTCTCAAACCCTGCCACAAATTTTGATGGAATAAATGAATTCACAGATTAAATAGCATTAACATACAGTAGAAATGTGTCAATACTATTTATATAGTCAATATAGTTGGTTTATTATAGAATAACGTATAACTAACTGCATACTACCTACAATAAACTGTAACTGTACAGAGTTCATTGTGTTACCTACAAAGGATATAGGTGAGAAAATGCTGAGAACATCTTTCATAAACTACCATCACTGACAAAAGTCCAGCTACTGGGACCGGTCTTGTTTAACATCTTTGTTGCTGACATGGAAAGTGGGATTGAGTTTGCCAATGACACCGAGCTGTGTGGTTTGGTGGATATGCTGGAGGGAAGGAATGGCATCCAGAGGGACCTTAACACGCTTGTGAGGTGGGCTGATGCCAGCCTCATGAAGTTTAACCATGCCAAGTGCAAGGTCCTACAGCTGGGTGGGAGCAATCCCAGGCACAGCTACAGGTTGGGCAGAGAAGAGATTGAGAGCAGCCCTGCGGAGAAGGACTTGGGGTTGGTGGTTGATGAGAAACTGAACATGAGCTGGCTTCAGTGTGCACTTGCTGCACAGAAAGCAACCGTATCCTGGGCTGCATCAAAAGGAGCGTGACCAGCAGGTCAAAGGAGGTGATCCTGCCCCTCTACTCTGCTCTTGTGAGACCTCACCTGGAGTATTGTGTGCAGTTCTGGTGTTCTCAACATAAGAAGGACATGGAACTGTTGGAACAAGTCCAGAGGAGGGCCAGGAGGATGATCAGGGGACTGATGATCCCATACTAAGACAGGCTGGGAGAGTTGGGGCTGTTCAGCCTGCTGAAAAGAAGGCTGCTTGGAGACCTCATAGCAGCCTTCCAGTATCTGAAGGGGGGTCTATAGGGATGCTGGGGAGGGACTCTTCATTAGGGACTGTAGTGACAGGACAAGGGGTAACGGGCTTAAACTTAAACAGGAGAGGTTTAGACTGGATGTAAGGAAGAAATTCTTTCCTGTGAGGGTGGCGAGGCACTGGAATGGGTTGCTCAGGGAGGTTGTGAGTGCTCCATCCCTGGCGGTGTTTAAGGCCAGGTTGGACAAAACCTTGGGTGACATGGTTTAGTGTGGGGTGTCCCTGCTTACGGCAGGGGTGTTGGAACTAGATGATCTTAAGGTCCTTTCCAATCCTAACTATTCTATGATTCTATATAAATCACTAGTCAGACCTGAAGTAGAGCATGGTGCCCAGTGAAAAATAAAGGAATTTCCAATGTAAATCCCTCATAATTCTACTAAACAAAAAAAAAAATTTTGGTTCAGGTTCCAGAAACAAATGTAGAAGTTTATTTATAAGTTATATCAACTCACTTTAATTTGCCAAAAAGAAATCCTTGAATATCACTTTCCTCCTCCTCTTCATCTTCCTCTTCCTTTGTCTCATTTGCTTCTGAACACACATGTAGACAATATAAACTGAGAAAGTTACTGATGTATTACAAATTATAAGTTATTGTATTACAAATTATAGAGTGGTTAACAGAAACGTACAATCAGAAAGTTGTCATTCTGAGACATAATTTCAATTAGATTTATACTTATGTCTCCATATTTTGGCATGAGAATGAATCACTTCACAGAACTTATCAACATTCAAATTAATGTTTAAATATAATTCATCCAATGTTACACTTTTTACATAAATGAAATTGATATGGTTAAATAGTTCACTTCCCAAAAATAGCCACTCCTCAGTTTGATAACTCTTATCAGTCAACTACTACTAAATTTATGCTTGAAAAGCATGATGGCTTTCAAGTGCTTGCATCTCCAGCTACCATTTTATGTAAGTCAGAGAACAGTTTCTTTACCTTAAAAAAAAGAAACTATTTTTGACTTGATTCAAAGGATATTAAACCCTTAAACCTTAAGCCTTACCAAAGAGAGTTAACTAACTTTATCTATATCCTGTAAATCTCCATGCAAAGTAATTTCTCTGTATCAAAATTCTATAGCTATCATTTTCTGTGGTAAATGTCCCATTTCAACATGTAGTAACATACACTGGTACCAAATTCTATGATTCTGCACATCTTTCCAACAGAAGATTGTGAAAGTACTTCCACTTAAATTCACAGAAAAAACCCTCATTTCTGAAACAGTGATGTGTAGATGCTGTAGTAATTAGCAGGTAAGAGATGCTAGCAAACATAAAGTAATTGAAGAACAAAGGTTAAATGATCTTGTACTTATTGAAAGGAAGAAGAATGGATTACGTTTTGAAGAGCCATAGAACACACCAATTAGAAGCCAGGTAACGAACATATGTTCTGAGCACAACTGTTTACAAATGCTTACATGTATTTTGATGTCTTANAACCATGCCAAGTGCAAGGTCCTACAGCTGGGTGGGAGCAATCCCAGGCACAGCTACAGGTTGGGCAGAGAAGAGATTGAGAGCAGCCCTGCGGAGAAGGACTTGGGGTTGGTGGTTGATGAGAAACTGAACATGAGCTGGCTTCAGTGTGCACTTGCTGCACAGAAAGCAACCGTATCCTGGGCTGCATCAAAAGGAGCGTGACCAGCAGGTCAAAGGAGGTGATCCTGCCCCTCTACTCTGCTCTTGTGAGACCTCACCTGGAGTATTGTGTGCAGTTCTGGTGTTCTCAACATAAGAAGGACATGGAACTGTTGGAACAAGTCCAGAGGAGGGCCAGGAGGATGATCAGGGGACTGATGATCCCATACTAAGACAGGCTGGGAGAGTTGGGGCTGTTCAGCCTGCTGAAAAGAAGGCTGCTTGGAGACCTCATAGCAGCCTTCCAGTATCTGAAGGGGGGTCTATAGGGATGCTGGGGAGGGACTCTTCATTAGGGACTGTAGTGACAGGACAAGGGGTAACGGGCTTAAACTTAAACAGGAGAGGTTTAGACTGGATGTAAGGAAGAAATTCTTTCCTGTGAGGGTGGCGAGGCACTGGAATGGGTTGCTCAGGGAGGTTGTGAGTGCTCCATCCCTGGCGGTGTTTAAGGCCAGGTTGGACAAAACCTTGGGTGACATGGTTTAGTGTGGGGTGTCCCTGCTTACGGCAGGGGTGTTGGAACTAGATGATCTTAAGGTCCTTTCCAATCCTAACTATTCTATGATTCTATATAAATCACTAGTCAGACCTGAAGTAGAGCATGGTGCCCAGTGAAAAATAAAGGAATTTCCAATGTAAATCCCTCATAATTCTACTAAACAAAAAAAAAAATTTTGGTTCAGGTTCCAGAAACAAATGTAGAAGTTTATTTATAAGTTATATCAACTCACTTTAATTTGCCAAAAAGAAATCCTTGAATATCACTTTCCTCCTCCTCTTCATCTTCCTCTTCCTTTGTCTCATTTGCTTCTGAACACACATGTAGACAATATAAACTGAGAAAGTTACTGATGTATTACAAATTATAAGTTATTGTATTACAAATTATAGAGTGGTTAACAGAAACGTACAATCAGAAAGTTGTCATTCTGAGACATAATTTCAATTAGATTTATACTTATGTCTCCATATTTTGGCATGAGAATGAATCACTTCACAGAACTTATCAACATTCAAATTAATGTTTAAATATAATTCATCCAATGTTACACTTTTTACATAAATGAAATTGATATGGTTAAATAGTTCACTTCCCAAAAATAGCCACTCCTCAGTTTGATAACTCTTATCAGTCAACTACTACTAAATTTATGCTTGAAAAGCATGATGGCTTTCAAGTGCTTGCATCTCCAGCTACCATTTTATGTAAGTCAGAGAACAGTTTCTTTACCTTAAAAAAAAGAAACTATTTTTGACTTGATTCAAAGGATATTAAACCCTTAAACCTTAAGCCTTACCAAAGAGAGTTAACTAACTTTATCTATATCCTGTAAATCTCCATGCAAAGTAATTTCTCTGTATCAAAATTCTATAGCTATCATTTTCTGTGGTAAATGTCCCATTTCAACATGTAGTAACATACACTGGTACCAAATTCTATGATTCTGCACATCTTTCCAACAGAAGATTGTGAAAGTACTTCCACTTAAATTCACAGAAAAAACCCTCATTTCTGAAACAGTGATGTGTAGATGCTGTAGTAATTAGCAGGTAAGAGATGCTAGCAAACATAAAGTAATTGAAGAACAAAGGTTAAATGATCTTGTACTTATTGAAAGGAAGAAGAATGGATTACGTTTTGAAGAGCCATAGAACACACCAATTAGAAGCCAGGTAACGAACATATGTTCTGAGCACAACTGTTTACAAATGCTTACATGTATTTTGATGTCTTAGTTCCTAATGCTTGAGATTTCCTTCTCTAAGAAGAAATTAAGTATTTTAAAACATTACTGACTTTATAACCAAAGATTGTAACTAACATATTTCAATAGTATCTCCAATGAGACATTATAAATAAAGCCCACCACATACCTCTGAGCTGTGTGTCATCCACTGCTTTATATTCTGTGCTCTTTATTGCAAGTTCTACACCATATCCAGATAAATACATTTTTCTGGAACTTGGTTTCTGTTTGATATTATTTTAACAGATCAAAAAATATAACTTAAAAAACTGTATTTATAGGATAATAACAATATCTAATACTGTAAATTTAAACAATTATGACAGTAAAAAAAAAGTTTAATTCATCTTTCAGTTTATGATTCAAAGTACTAAATGCTACACAAAACAAATTACACGAATCAAGTAACACAAATTTAAAGTCCATCGGCAAGGTGTGTAACAGAGAGTAAAGGCCTCCTTTACCTCCCGCAGACCACAAAAAGGCTGCGTTGAAATTGTAGTCCCTTCACATAATATTAGAAGTACTAGAACAGTCCTACAGGACAAGGGGTAATGGCTTCAAGTTGAAAGAAAGATCTAGTTATTAGAAAAAGATTCTTCACTATAAGTGTCACACATTGCCCAGAGAAGCTGTGGGTGTCCCACCGCTGGCTGTGTTCAAGGCCAGGCTGGATGGTGCCTTGATCCACCTGGTCTAGTGGAAGGTGTCCCTGCCCATAGCAGGGAGGTTGGAACTGGATGATCTTTAAGTTCTCTTCCAACCCAAGTCATTCTATGATTAGAAGTAGATTTTGTAGCACCCTACATAATTACTGATGCCTTACAATTAATATTTTACATTGTTATTAATTTATTCATAATTTTGCCAGACCTTCAGGATGTCAGGAGGAAATTCTCTATTTCTGCATTACAGCAATTATTTTAAAAAGTTTTGATGAAAGAATTAATCACTTTCTGCAAGGGGGACTAAGAAAATGTATTAAAGTATCACTATTAAAACCAGGTCGCTACTTATTAAAAACAAGTAACAAGTATTTCTAGCTGTGGAGTGGGAGTTTGACATTCAATAGCATAAGTACTCAGAGCATAGTTGTTTCTGAAAATGTGCCCTAATTTGCCCAAAATGTATGAAAGTTCCCTTTCCAAAATGCAATTTGCACATACATGGCAGAAATTTCTTCAAAGCCTTTCAGCTTTAGCTTGCAATTTTTAAGAATCTTTCTGTATTAAGAATCTTTCTGTATTAAGAATCCTCCAACTCACAGCTGAAAAGCCAGCAGGGCTGGAGATTTACCCAGTTGGTCCTCTAAGCAAATCTATGCCGAGATAGCACTGCACTCAGTGATACTGGCAGACAGGAAAGGAAACAGCAGGAAGACTGTACCTCTTCTGCTCTCAATGCTCCCTCTTCTGGTATTTAACGAGGGGAAAAAAAAAAAAAAAAAAAAA